>OX345650.1:1080000-1147472 GCA_947044365.1 Petrosia ficiformis | reverse complement strand
ATTGTTATTGAGTACAATGTGTGTACATGTACATGTTGTTAAATTAAGGCGTGGTTACGTGGGCGCGGTTGCGTGGGCGTGGTTCTGTTGTTTAGCAACGCGCGAGCAAAACAACTGAAAAGGGGGCGTAGCTCGTGTCTTGCAGCACAGACCACACAAAGTACTGACTTGAAGTTTTGCACAAGTAAGTTTGAAAGTTCTATTGCTTGTTGCAATAATGATGTTTTAACTTTTTGTTTTTGCAGTTATGAATGATATTTTTAGAATTCATCCTCAATGCTGTACAGATACGGAAACTCAGTGTAAACACTCGCAGAGTAATTCACTGCTCAGCATACAAGGTTCTGATTTCTCTAGAAACAATTGTCAAGACAAATTTACAGTTGATACCCCATCAATCTCAAAAATGCAGTCTAGAAATCATTATTTACCCAGATATTCAAATATGCTCAGTTTTGGCAAATCCTTAAGATTGTATCTGATGATATTAATTGTAATATTAAAGCCTCTCAGTATTACAAGCTATACTGATACTGATTCGTTAAAGAATGGTAAAGATGCTCTCGAATCCATACAAATAAACTCTCAAAGCCTTTTCAATACTCCAAACGGTATTACAGTTGTTGGAAAACTATTTGTGATGACGATACATCCCAGTAATTATGCTGGAGACGTAACAATGATAAAGGTGAGTTATCTTTACATGCATTGTATTATACACTATGCCATAGAAAACAAGGATTGTATAATAATTAGTGATACACTGATATATAATTTTATTGATGTTTGCACAAACCGATATTGATTTCGCAAATCTACAATTATTAGAACTCAGGTACTAGAACTAATACTAGATCTAAAAGAATCTACATACCTTCATATTTAATTTTTTAAAGAGCATTTTCTCGGTATTTATAGTATCGAAAAAGCTCTAAAGAAAATAAGAAATGACTTTATTTGTACACTTGCAATATCAGTTATATCAAAACCGACATCAATAATGGTTGATAACGACAGGACCAGTTACCTATATGACTTTCAGTGCATCTCTTATAATAATCAGTATGTGCATTAGTCTCATTACAAAACTGCAAGATTATAAATCAATTTTCTAAATTTAGTCGTATGTTTTGATGTAGCTTTCCACTTATGATGAATTAATACTCCCATAGGTATATGAACAAGGCCAAAATATTCTACCTAACTGGATGTCATTTGAACCCTCAACTTTGACTTTATATGGGGTGCCATTAGAAACAGATGTCGGTACTTCTGTATTAGTTATTAATGCTTACTTAGATGAAGACTATTGGGTTTCTGTACAAGAGATATTCAGTATAGAAGTTCTCCTGAACACAAATCAACAATATAGTCTAGATATCTCACAGATAGCCATTTTCGATCACCGATCTGCTGATAATAGATCATATGTCACTTTGTGTAAGTCTGCTCTTGAAAATTTCCCCTCTGCTTGCTCAACTGATGTCATGAAAGTTTATGCTAACATCTTCTTAGAAATTCATGATGTGATTGATTTAAGTCCTACTCAAAGAGTCCAATTGTTTTTAGCATTAGCAGAGCTCCTTGAAGTATGCCCATTTCAGATTACATTGCACATGACTACACACTCTATTCTGAATGCAATCATGAAATTTGGCATTACAGATACGAATGATCACGAAAATTGCGTGATTATCACTGTTTTAATAGCATGTGATACATTCGATCCTTATTCTAACAACATCTATTCTTTTATGCAAATATTGAATAGTGCTAGATTTACTGAAAAAGCACTTAATGTGAATGCTGATGAGTTGGTTTATATAAAGGGTTGGGCAATAACGTCTAGTATGTCAGAAGTAAATGTTCAATCTCGAAGACTCAAACGCCAAGTGATTGTGGAACCGCCGATAGACGATTCCTCAGAAACAGATTTGGAAAGTGAATCTGACATGAGTGAAGTAATATCTTTAATAACATTAGAACCTTCTTCATCTCCAGTAGATACCATTAATGATGACTTAGTGATTCTTACAACACAATCATATATGAATACAGTAATGTTCTCTGTGACATCATCGCTGAAGTTCTCATCACAACAGTTACTTATCACAGACTCTATAACTTTATTGACGTCCACAACAGACTTCCTTTCTCCTTCAAGTGAAGTAACACCAGTTTTCTCCTCGATATTCCCAACTTCAGTATCACAAGAGTTATCAAGCACATTGGTATTAGAATTGTCGAGTTCTGAAGTTCAATTATCTTCAATTATAACTTTAAGCAAAGTGACTTCTATCTCAGAGTTTACACCAATGTTTGATACTTCTACATTCATATTAATAACCACTACTTCAATAATACCTTCACAATCCCTAATGTTAACATCTACAGAGACAATCATAGAAACAATGTCACCTTTTATTTCTCCATCTCCAACACTCTTCTCTTCTTCAGTTTTCTTAAGTTCTTCATTTGATAGCATCCTCACTTCTTCTCAAGTAGAAATAATGTCATCTATTTTTACCAGTTCACTGAGTATATTTGAAAGCAGTAGCCCAGTAGTAACGTTTTTTTCAAGTAGTACAGACATGAGCGATATAATTTCTGAACCATCCTCTTCAATGGATTTCTCTGATTTTCCGCAAGTGACCTTAATGACTTCAGATTTTGACATGATTTCAGAGACTCCTGAATTGACTTTCTCATCTATTTTTGAAACTTCTTTCATTGTCTCTGAAACTTCTTCTATTTTAACGACAAGTAGTGAAGCAATTTTTCTGTCATCAGATATTTTACTAAGCCTCAGTACTGAGTTAATGTTAATGCCTGTTAGTACTATAGACAGTGACTTACTATTCTCATTGACTGAAACTCCTATCATCGTTATTACCAGTAGTTTTAGTTTAGACATAACAGAGAGTATATCCAGTGATCTGGAGTCTATAGACATAACAGAGAGTATATTCAGTGATCTGGAGTCTCCATCTTTTAGTTTCTTTCCTATGATAGATCCGATTACATCTGCGTTAGTAACTACAGAAATGTTTGATGTGTCTAGTTCGATATCACTTGTTTTCAGTACTGTTTCAGCAACTCCATCTCCAACTGAACCTTTATTAACAACCTCCTTCCTTTTCTCAGATATGGTTGAAAGTATTTTCCCCACTGTAACGTCAGAGATTGCCATTTCATCTACTTTTGATGTATTTTTTTCATCATCAGTCTCTTTGTCTCCTATCTTTATTCAACCAACTTCATCTCTAATTGATTCCATAACTATATCTCCAAGTTTCTCCGTCTCTGTGGATATCACTCCTGGTCTGAGTTCAGACGTTATTATTTCATCCATCACACCATCAATTTCCCCTTCTCCTACACTCATTCCTCCTCCACCTCCTCCTCCTCCTCCTCCTCCCCCATCATTAAATGATACTACAATCTTCTCTTCCAGTATTATCGAACTATCTCCAAGTTCATCAATTGATATTATGTCTAGCGTCATTGAGATTGAACCATCAATGTTGATGCCAATGTCTAGTTCTGAACTATTGGATATGTCAGACTTTTCAACATACTTTCTATCTTCTGATATACAACTGGAATCCTCATCTCAAATAATTGATACAACTCCTATTTTACTAACAACATCTTTTGATATTAATGTAATGAGTTCTTCGCTCTTCGATGAGTCAGTTTTTCCTATTACTTTATTTCCTAGTCCTTCTCCTACTGATTTTATTGTACCTCTAACACCTACTCCAGACATACCATTTTCTTCTATTAATTTATTTACTTCATTTTTCTCTCCAATGCAAACGAAACTAACGATCTTTTTGTCTTCAACACCAAGTGAAGTGTTCTCTTCATCTCTAACAGATATATTAACTCCATCATTATCCAGTATAATGCCTTCTCCAATTGTTAGTGTAAGTATCACTGAAAGAATTTCGTCAGTAAGTGATTTTGAAAGTTCTTTTCCTACGCCAATTGAGCCAGATAGTATTTCGTTGTCATTTGTAGAAACTGAGAGTCTTTCATTATCATTTGTTGAAACTGTTAGTTCTTTCCAATCATTACCGGCTTCATCTATTGAAACCGAGAGTCCTTCATCATCATTTTTTGAAACAGAGAGTCCTACACAATCACCTTTTGAAACTGAGACTCCCTCACCATCGCTTATGGTAACCGAAAGTCCCAGTTTATCACAAGTAGTTGAGACCATGAGTCCTTCTCCATCACCTTTTGAAACTGAAAGTCTTTCTCCATCTCTTATAAATAGCACAAGTCCCACACCATCCTCTACAATGGATTTCTCTGATTTTTTGCAAGTGACCTTAATGACTTCAGATTTTGACATGATTCCAGAGACTCCTGAACTAACTCTCTCATCTATCTTTGAAACTTCTTTCATTGTCACTGAGTTAATGTTAACTCCAGTTAGTACTACAGAGAGTGACTTACTATTCTCATTGACTGAAACTCCTATCATTGTTATTACCAGTAGTTTTAGTTTAGACATAACAGAGAGTATATCCAGTGAAAGTCCCAGTTTATCACAAGTAGTTGAGAGCATGAGTCCTTCTCCATCACCATTTGAAACTGAAAGTCTTTCTCCATCTCTTATAAATAGCACAAGTCCCACACCATCCTCTACAATGGATTTCTCTGATTTTTTGCAAGTGACCTTAATGACTTCAGATTTTGACATGATTCCAGAGACTCCTGAATTGACGCTCTCATCTATCTTTGAAACTTCTTTCATTGTCTCTGAAACTTCTTCTATTTTAACGACAAGTAGTGAAGCAATTTTTCTGTCATCAAATAATTTATTAAGCCTCAGTACTGAGTTAATGTTAACTCCAGTTAGTACTACAGAGAGGGACTTACTATTCTCATTGACTGAAACTCCTATCATCGTTATTACCAGTAGTTTTAGTATAGACATAACAGAGAGTATATCTAGTGATCTGGAGTCTATAGACATAACAGAGAGTATATTCAGTGATCTGGAGTCTCCATCTTTTAGTTTCTTTTCTGCAATAGATCCAATTACATCTGTGTCAGTAACTACAGAAATGTTTGATGTGTCTAGTTCGATATCACTTGTTTTCAGTACTGTTTCACCAACTCCATCTCCAAATGAACCTTTACTAACAACCTCCTCCCTTTTCTCAGATATGATTGAAAGTATTTTCCTCACCGTAACATCAGACATTGCTATTTCATCTACTTTTGATGTAATTTTAATACAAAGTGTTAGTTCCTCCACATTTCCTTCACCCAGTGACACAATGAGCTCTATACTAATATCATCAAGTGAGATACCATCCATTGAGCCCTCACCATCTCCAATAGGTCCTATTTTATTGAACCCTTTTAGCATCATAGTAATTAAAGAAGGACAGCCCTTTTATTATAGTATCCCTTTTGACACATTTTTTGATATAGATGATGGATTTACTGATAATCTAGCTTTAACTCTTGAAACTACATCTTGGGCACAGTTGACAGAACATAACATAATTGAATTTCTACCTTTGTCAACTGAAGTCAATAATGATGCCATAACAGATCACAGCATTGAGATAACATTTCAAAACAGCAAAGGGGAATCCACATCTGAATTTCTTCAAGTGCGTGTCATTCCTCAGCAACCTTTGTCTAATTTTGTTCAAATATTCATCGAAGGAAACTTCACATCATTTAATCAAAATCTATCTTCTAAATTAGATGTTGTATCAAAGCTTATAGGCACCGCAGAAACAACCGAGATATTTATTGGAGAATTTACTAGTGGTAGTATAGCGATAACTTATAGCAGTCTATCTATTCCAAATTTTGACTGCTCAATGTTTGTTGATTGGTTTACATCAATATATGTAAATGGTGAGTACACATCTGAGTTTAAAAGGAGATTGAGTCCATACATACTAACAGGAATCCCATTAATTATTGGAACTTGTAGTGGTGCTGAACAAACTGCTCCAATCGTTTTCGAATCTATTATGCCATCTTTAGGATCTGTAGGTGGTAGTATATCGGAAAGAGTAATATGGTTAGCAGTGGTAATACCTGCTCTTCTGATTGGATGTTTGTTACTTGTTGGAGGAGTAATCTTGTTTGTTAATTATCGAAGAAGACGATCCGAAAGGGATGAAGTACCTTTAAAACAAACTTACCTCAATCGTAAACCAATAACACTGCCTGGAGAGGTAGAAGCTTTACCATATCGTTCAAGAAAGCCGTGTATTCTAACAGATGATTTACCCAGACGTGGATACATGCATCTTTTACAGAAAGAGAATCCACAATTAGTTGCTATAAATTATTTAGAGACATCATCCGATGAAGAATCAGATGAAGAACTTGTTAAACTACCTGAATTAGTGATGATCGATGATACATTAAACTTATCACCTCCACCTTATAGATTACCACCACAATACATATTGTCTTAATTAATTTAATAATTATTAACTTATTATAATTATTTATTATCAATGTATAAATTACCAATTTCACCTACATTTTTGCTTCATTTCTGTAATAAACTCATAGTTTTACAGATTGAAACTGTCCACTTGTAATTTATAATTTGTAGATGGAATACACAATAGGAATAATATAGAAATCACATTGTACATGATCACATAGTGAAAGGACATTACAGATTTGCCGAATTAAATACATGTTTGCATTGCTAAGAACTCCTTGAAAAATGACTGTCTTTCATGATCCTTGCATTGTTGATTACATGATCTTTATTTCAATGGGATTTAGTTAAGCATTTAAGCAACTTTATTCTATTTATATTTTATCTAATGTTTGCTTATCTTGCTTCACATAGCTAAATGAAGGCAGAAAGAGGACAGTGAATAATGCCAGTAGTCACTGGGAATTCACTGTCATATCTCAGTGGTGAGAGCACTGGTAGCTGAAATCATAAATTACACTTCTCAAGTTGCACTAACCGACAGTAATGTCTACCAGAGGCTTTGATAACAGAATGCTTGCTCATTTTTAAGATAATATAGCTCACTACTAGTTTCATATGTTATGTCATAGAGTAAAATTATAAATATGAGCACTAGTTAATTTTATCTCAACATACACATAACAAAACGAGCTATTTCAGTATTCACTAAATTTTCTACTAGAGCTACACAAAGAAATGCATTGATGATGTTACATAACAGTGGAAGTAACTGAATGTAGCAAGCATGTACAACAACTAAATGCTTGATGGAAAAATACAAGAACAGTTGTTTTTTAATGTAAAGTACAACAATTATTTTATGAACTAATGCTGTAAACAAGAAAAGGAATATTAGTCATTATATATGTGTGTTTATAGATTCATTCAACACTACCTCTTGTACATAAGTTGTAGTTGTAGAGTTTGATGCAATCAATATGTCAAAAAGAAGACGAAGAGCAACACGTCGCTCTTTCAAACTGCAATTTAAAGACTCTAGTTTTGAAATTCCTTCTGATTTGTCTGAACAGTCTGAAGATGATGATGATAATGAAACTAAGCAAAGTGAGACACAGTTACAGGAGCTGACTTTTCAAAATGGTAAGTGTAACACTTTGATAAAATAATTGTGGTAATGCAAAACACCCAAAAATTATTGCTCATCCAATTCTACAGAGATTGCAGATGACAGCATAGATGATAAAACTACCATTGTATTGAGGAAAAGAAGCACAGCACTCGAAAACGTTAATAATGAAGTGGTTATAATGCTTCCTCCTGAACCTGAGGAGAATATAATGCCTTCTCCTGAGTCTGAAGAAGTTATAAAGCCTTTTCCCGAACCTGAAGTGGTTATAATGCCTTCTCCAGAACCTGAAGTTGTTTCTAAACCTACACCAGCTGCCTCCCCAGAACCACTAGGTATAGAAAAAGAAGTCATGAAGGTATGAAATATTGTGAAATGTTAATAGCCTGCTTTGGTTTGGCCAATCACTCAAACTGAATAGCAGGGAATGTTTACGAATAGACAATTTATCTAAAGTGCATAATAGAATCAAACTCACTCTTCAGCCTAACAATTATGAAAAGCTATGCTTTCAAACACCAAAACCAATAAATATCTAAGTGTAAGACTAATTATATTATTTTTAAAACCTTATGTTTTTTTTTTTTTGTGGCAGGAAATTCCACAAAAGCTTGTGAAGAGAGTTACAAACTCTCTTGAAGTAGCAGTTAATATCGATCAAGACACACTTGAGAAGAAAGAACGAAAGCCAAACAGACTCATAGAAATATTAAAAGCCATGTTCATTCCTGCAGAAAGCCCTTTTCAGTCTAAACGTACAGATGTTTTAATTCGTGCACGAAAAATTGGTTTTAAAATGGTTCCACAACTACTATTTCCAGCTCTGCCAAAATTGATAAGAGATTTATGGGTATTTGGTGAATTTTTCATAACCTTATTTCAATTCCTTCTTGCGCTAATATCCACAAATTACAGAACAAGTGTTAACCGTTCATTCACTGGGATTTATCTTGCTCTTTCAACCATTAATTTTATCCTTGCTTGCATTGATGCATTCCTATATTTCTACGAGCTTGGATCGTGTAGATCAATCTTTGAGAGTCTTAAAAAAATGAGGAATAGGAAAAAACAGAAAGAAACAGCTAATGAAATTGCATTGGAGGAACTGCAACAGGAAGAAAATGTAGAATTAGAGAACAAGAAAGTATATTGCAAGTGGATTCGTTTATCTGAAAAACGAAAACAGCAACTAAATCTATGGTTTGAGCTTATACGTACCATTCTGAGTGAGTTACTTATTTATCCCTTGATAATTTTCGATCTTTTCGATGCTGTCGGTATAGGCTTTGTGGACGATACACAAAACTTAAGTCTATTTGTGATAGGAAGCTTTTATCTGGTATTAGCAGTTTATATAGCTCGAGTGGCAATGTCTGTAATGACACTTCTAACACTAAACCGTCTGCTTTTGCACAGTAAAACTAGTCCTAGCAACATACGATTTATTCTTCGGTTTCTCATACACATCATAGCTCAAGTTATAGTGCATATTTCATGTGTCATAGCTGTTGGAATTAAAATCAGACAGGAAAACAGTGGTGATGGAGAGAGCTATAATGCCAGTCCTATTCTTTGGGTTGTCATGATTGGTGGATGGGTCATACCTTTCTTTGGTGTTGTATCTTTTTTTATAGTTAATTATTACTGGATACAGCAGTTTGCCACAGGGATTTACATTGAAATGATTTCACTTCTTCAAACACCAAGTGTTGCTGAGTCATTATTCAAAAGTAAATCAGAAGTGTTACAAGAAACTGAAGAACGTTCAAAGCAGTTTCTTGAAAAAATGCAACACAAGAAAGTGCAAGAAGAATACGAACATGAAGTGGATACCACAAACCGTTTCTCAAAATTAATTCATCCTATTAAAGTTCCTGGTTTTATTTTCCTATGCATTCTCTATAACTTATTCTTGGGCACTTTCTTTGCTTGCCTGCTCTTAACATATGACAATGGAAATGTATCGGTGGTTAGTCTTGATGAGTGTGAAGGTATTGCTCTTGTAGTTCTGATCATTATCATCACAATCGCTAATATACACATAATGTTTCTGACTATTTTCAGTTTCGTTTTAATTATAATTGTTTTCATCATCATTGCACTTTTGCCCGGGATGTGTGCAATTCCACTTTTTCATGTACTGTCCATTGTGGTGAAGAAGCTACGTCAATCCAATGAACCTTCTTCACACGATTCTGAAATCACATCACATAAATGACTGAAGTTTACATTTCCTTTAAATGTACACACACATTAATTAACATTATTGTCCAAAATTACATATACTTATATACTTACATATTTATAATTATACAAAGTATATCATTAATGGATTATTTTAACTGTCATTTGAGTTTCAATACACTATTAATAATATGTATGTTCTTGACTATACAAATCAATACTGATTTTATTCCTTGCTGTCTTGATCTATATTGACTAGTAATAATAATAATAACAGGGGCAGACAAAATTGAATGTGCAAGTGATTTCTATGTCATAAAAGTAGCAAGGACATTAGAAATAATTTGATGGAATTGACAGATTTAGAGAGATGTATAGGAGGAAAGGAATTCCTAACGCAAATGACACAGTTAAACTATAGCGCTATAGCAACTGAGGCAATCACTGTGTAGTTAAAATAACAGCACATTCGTTTTTATAGTGTACTATGCTGTATTACATTGATAATTCGTTTGTTACTGTATACTTTATAATGACATGTACGACATGTACTAGTCGATATAGATTAAGATGAAATAGAACTGGTATTTTTAAATATTATCTAGCAGGAAAAACAAATAAGCATTGAGAAAAATAGAATTGCATTGAAGCAACTGATGGTTAAAATAACCAATCACTTTTTACAGTGATATTATAATAATAAATTAATTGTAAATGTTATACGTATAATTATTATATTACTAAAAATCTATATCAGCATGGCTTCATAATGCTCAGCAACATAGTATAGACACTATGTCTAAACCTTTACATAGCAACGCATATTCGCGTAAGTGACTCAAGCTCATGTTTGGCATGCTGTAGGCAGCCACAAAGATTATGTTCCCCACCGTAATGTCAGAGATTGCCACTTTTGATGTATTTTTAATATAAAGTGTTAGTCCATCCATATTTCCATCACCAAGTGACATAATAAGCTCTATACTAATATCATCAAGTGAGATACCATCCATTGAGCCCTTACCATCTCCAATAGATCCTATTTATTGAACCCTTTTAGCATCATAGTAGATAGCCCTTTTATTATAGTAACCCTTTTGACATATTTTTTGATATAGATGATGGATTTACTGATAATCTAGCTTTAACTCTTGAAACTACACCTTTGTCAACTGAAGTCAATAATGATGCCATAACAGATCACAGCATTGAGATCACATTTCAAAACAGCAAAGGGGAATCCACATCTGAATTTCTTCAAGTGCGTGTCATTCCTCAGCAACCTTTGTCTAATTTTGTTCAAATATTTATCGAAGGAAACTTCACATCATTTAATCAAAATCTATCTTCTAAATTAGATGTTGTATCAA
The DNA here is from genome assembly GCA_947044365.1 of Petrosia ficiformis. Lineage (NCBI taxonomy): Eukaryota > Metazoa > Porifera > Demospongiae > Haplosclerida > Petrosiidae > Petrosia > Petrosia ficiformis. The sequence goes on along the minus strand of OX345650.1, from coordinate 1,136,353 downwards.
AGCTACCACAGAAACGACTGAGATATTTATTGGAGAATTTACTAGTGGTAGTATAGCTATAACTTATACCAATCTATCTATTCCAAATTTTGACTGCTCAATGTTTGTTGATTGGTTTACATCAATATATGTAAATGGTGAGTACACATCTGAGTTTAAAAGGAGATTGAGTCCATACATACTAACAGGAATCCCATTAATTATTGGAACTTGTAGTGGTGCTGAACAAATCGTTTTCGAATCTATTATGCCATCTTTAGGATCTGTAGGTGGTAGTATATCGGAAAGAGTAATATGGTTAGCAGTGGTAATACCTGCTCTTCTGATTGGATGTTTGTTACTTGTTGGAGGAGTAATCCTGTTTGTTAATTATCGAGGAAGACGATTTGAAAGGGATGGAATACCTTTCAAACAAACTTACCTCAAGCGTAAACCAATAACACACTGCAAAAATAGAATTGTTAAATAACCAGGTTAGTACAGTTGCAAGGATTTAATAATTAGTTGGTTGTTCAGGATACATGTACATACATCTAACATCATAGCTATACTTTGTACTAATTACATATGTATATTAAAATACATAAAGATATATGTACCAATAATAATCAATTATCATGCCTAATATCTTATATTAGATGCACAAGAAGGTTAATTAATTCCACTTCTTTGTACCTCTACTAGACAGGATAAGAATTGATAATTATAATTACATACACGTCACCATGCAGTCATAACAACCTACATGACCAATTAAATTACAATTTGCACTATTCCTTGCAACTGTACTTAATTTATTTTTGCAGTGTATTCATCTCTCCAAATCTGTCAATTCCATCAAATTATTTCTCTCCTTGCTACTTTTATGATAATTTTGACTCAGAAATCACTTGCACATTCAATTTTGTCTGCCCCTGTTATTATAGATCAAGATGAAATAGATTAATGCTTGTAAACATTACATAGCAAGGAGTAAAATCAGTATTGATTTGTATAGTCAGGAACATACATATTATTAATAGTGTATTGAAACTCAAATGACAGTTAAAATAATCCATTAATGATATACTTTGTATATAAAATTAATATGTAAGTATATAAGTATATGTAATTTTGGACAATAATGTTAATTAATGTGTGTGTACATTTAAAGGAAATGTAAACTTCAGTCATTTATGTGATGTGATTTCAGAATCGTGTGAAGAAGGTTCATTGGATTGACGTAGCTTCTTCACCACAATGGACAGTACATGAAAAAGTGGAATTGCACACATCCCGGGCAAAAGTGCAATGATGATGAAAACAATTATAATTAAAACGAAACTGAAAATAGTCAGAAACATTATGTGTATATTAGCGATTGTGATGATAATGATCAGAACTACAAGAGCAATACCTTCACACTCATCAAGACTAACCACCGATACATTTCCATTGTCATATGTTAAGAGCAGGCAAGCAAAGAAAGTGCCCAAGAATAAGTTATAGAGAATGCATAGGAAAATAAAACCAGGAACTTTAATAGGATGAATTAATTTTGAAAAACCGCTTGTGGTATCCACTTCATGTTCGTATTCTTCTTGCACTTTCTTGTGTTGCATTTTTTCAAGAAACTGCTTGGAACGTTCTTTAGTTTCTTGTGACACTTCTGATTTACTTTTGAATAATGACTCAGCAACACTTGGTGTTTGAAGAAGTGAAATCATTTCAATGTAAATCCCTGTGGCAAACTGCTGTATCCAGTAATAATTAACTATAAAAAAAGATACAACACCAAAGAAAGGTATGACCCATCCACCAATCATGACAACCCAAAGAATAGGACTGGCATTATAGCTCTCTCCATCACCACTGTTTTCCTGTCTGATTTTAATTCCAACAGCTATGACACATGAAATATGCACTATAACTTGAGCTATGATGTGTATGAGAAACCGAAGAATAAATCGTATGTTGCTAGGACTAGTTTTACTGTGCAAAAGCAGACGGTTTAGTGTTAGAAGTGTCATTACAGACATTGCCACTCGAGCTATATAAACTGCTAATACCAGATAAAAGCTTCCTATCACAAATAGACTTAAGTTTTGTGTATCGTCCACAAAGCCTATACCGACAGCATCGAAAAGATCGAAAATTATCAAGGGATAAATAAGTAACTCACTCAGAATGGTACGTATAAGCTCAAACCATAGATTTAGTTGCTGTTTTCGTTTTTCAGATAAACGAATCCACTTGCAATATACTTTCTTGTTCTCTACTTCTACATTTTCTTCCTGTTGCAGTTCCTCCAATGCAGTTTCCTTAGTTGTTTCTTTCTGTTTTTTCCTATTTCTCATTTCTTTAAGACTCTCAAGGATTGATCTACACGATCCAAGCTCGTAGAAATATAGGAATGCATCAATGCAAGCAAGGATAAAATTAATGGTTGAAAGAGCAAGATAAACCCCAGTGAATGAACGGTTAACACTTGTTCTGTAATTTGTGGATATTAGCGCAAGAAGGAATTGAAATAAGGTTATGAAAAATTCACCAAATACCCATAAATCTCTTATCAATTTTGGCAGAGCTGGAAATACTAATTGTGGAATCATTTTAAAACCAATTTTTCGTGCACGAATTAAAACATCTGTACGTTTAGTCTGAAGAAAGCTTGAAGGAACGAACATGGCTTTTAATATTTCTATGAGTCTGTTTGGCTTTTGTTCTTTCTTCTCAAGTGTGTCTTGATCGATATTAACTGCTACTTCAAGAGAGTTTGTAACTCTCTTCACAAGCTTTTGTGGAATTTCCTGCCACAAAAAGAAAAAACATAAGGTTTTTAAAATAAATATAATTAGTCTTACACTTAGATATTTATTGGTTTTGGTGTTTGAAAGCATAGCTTTTCATAATTGTTAGGCTGAAGAGTGAGTTTGATTCTATTATGCACTTTAGATAAATTGTCTATTCGTAAACATTCCCTGCTATTCAGTTTGAGTAATTCGCCACACCAAAGCAGGCTATTAACATTTTACAATATTTCATACCTTCATGACTCCTTTTTCTGTACCTAGTGGTTCTGGGGAGGCAACTGGTGTGGGTTTAGAAACAACTTCAGGTTCTGGAGAAGGCATTATAACCACTTCAGGTTCGGGAGAAGGCTGTATAACTTCTTCATGCTCTGGAGAAGGCATTATAACCTTTTCAGGTTCAGGAGGAAGCATTATGACCTCTTCATTATGTTTCACAACGTTTTCGGGTGCTGTGCTCCTTTTCATAAATACAATGGTAGTTTTATCATCTATGCTGTCATCTGCAATCTCTGTAGAATTGGATGAGCAATAATTTTTGGGTGTTTTGCATTACCACAATTATTTTATCAAAGTGTTACACTTACCATTTTGAAAAGTCAGCTCCTGTAACTGCGTCTCACTTTGCTTAGTTTCAAAATCATCATCATCTTCAGACTGTTCAGACAAATCAGAAGGAATTTCAAAACTAGATCTAGAGTCTTTAAATTGCAGTTTGAAAGAGCGACGTGTTCCTCTTCGTCTTCTTTTTGACATATTGATTGCATCAAACCCTACTACTACAACTTATGTACAAGAGGCAGTATTGAATGAATCTTATAATTTATTATTATTATTATAATGACTAATAGTCCTTTTCCTGTTTACAGCATTAGTTCATAAGATAATTATTGTATTTCACATTAATAAACAACTGTTCTTGTATCTTTCCATCAAGCATTTAGTTGTTGTACATGCTTGCTACATTCAGTTACTTCCACTGTTATGTAATATCATCAATGCATTTCTTTGTGTAACTCTTACACAAAGAAATAGTTTTTGTTATGTGTATGTTGAGATAAAATTAACTAGTGCTCATATTTATAATTTTACTCTATGACATAACATATGAAACTAGTAGCGAACTATATATTCTTAAAAATGAGTGAGCATTCTGTTATCAAAGCCTCTGGTAGACATTACTGTCGGTTAGTGCAACTTGAGAAGTGTAATTTATGATTTCCAGTGAATTCCCAGTGACTACTGGGATTATTCACTGTCCTCTTTCAGCATTATTTTAGCTATGTGAGGCGAGATAAGCAAGCATTAGACAAAATATAAATAGAATTAAGTTGCTTAAATAAAGACAACTATATTAAGTCAATGCTTAACTAAACTTCGTTGAAATAAAGATTATGTAATCAACAATGCAAGGATCATGAAACACAGTCATTTTTCAAGGAGTTCTCATGTAGGAGGAAAGGAATTCCTAATGCAAACGACACTGTTAAAAAAGAAAAATTTTGAGCAGTAGATGTATGGTGGTATATCAGGTACATCCTATATAACTATAGCAACTGAGGCAATCACTGTATAGTTAAAATAGCCCATTCGTTTTTACAGCTGATAATTCGTTTTGTTACTGTATGCTTTATAATGACATGTACTAGTCAATATAGATCAAGATGAAATGAAACTGGATATTACCTAGCAGGAAAAACAAATCAGCATTGAGGAAAATAGAATTGCATTGAATCAACTGAAGGTTAAAATAACCAATCACTTTTTACAGTGATATATATATAATTATACATAATAATAAATTAATTATAAATGTTATACGTATATAAATTGTCTATTTCTAAAATTCTATATCAGCATGGCTTCATAATGCTCAGGAACATAGTATAGACATTATGTCTAAACAATTACCGGTAGTGTAACCAATCATATTCGCATAAGTGACTCAAGCTCATGTTTGGCATTCTGCAGGCAGCCACAAAAATTATGTTTCTACATTATTACTCAGTTTCTTATGAAGGAAAGACAAATTGTACTTCTATAGAAACAATATATTAGCTCCTTCAAGATGCTGTCATTACATTCAATAGAATAATTATAACTTCTCTATAACAGGGGTTACAATAAACTTTTACAGTGCTGCAGATGGTGGTATATCCAATGCTTTATAGCTTAATTGAATTTTTGAGGATATAAAAAGTGGTATACACCCAAACTGTTGCCATGGTAGCATAATAGATGTAACACCTGACAATTCACAGGAAGTTTTTCAAGGGCTGGTCTTATTACACTCAGGAACAAGGGCTGCTTAAATTAGCCTTGCTCTGAATCAGTTTTGTCAAATAGAGGTTTGAGATTTTTAAGATGTCCAAAAGGAATAAACCACGTGGAAAGTTTTCATTCATATTGAGGTATTTGAGTGTTAAGGAATTTGAAGATGTTCAGTTGCCAGCAGATAGTGGATCAGGTGAGAAAATGTGAAAAGAGAATGTGAAGCAAACATCTCTTAGTATAGTCTCATTCCCAAATTTACTGAATCTGGGAACAAGACTTCTCTTACATGCATGTGCATACTGTAAACTGTAAAAAACTGATTTGTTTAAACCCATTTGATTGGTTATATGAGGCAATTAGGTGTGTTATAATGAATGTATTTCTGGAAAGGCAAAACTACATTGGCTATGTGTAGCTTCTTCTAACATTTCGTCTTGAGTTTGGACCAAGTGAGTGTTATAGACTTGCAGTTTGTGTCGCTGTGGTCAATGATGTCAAGTTTTATATTGATAAAACTTGTGGTTACTTTAAAGTTTTGCCATACCGGGATATATTGTATATATATTATATATATCATAATTATAGAGAGAAAGTAACAAGAAATATTCTGCTGAATAAATATCTTTGCCTAAACAAAACGTATAATTATATTACTTACCATACATATGCATTCCCAAAAGGACTGTGTTTGCATTCCTAAGCTTAAAAGCAACATGATAGTAATGTTAGCAAAGAGAAGTATGTTTGCATTTCTAATTATGAATACAGACATGCATTTTTGTTACAACAAATTCATAACTATCAGGCTTATAGATCTACTATCATGAGTACACAGGATTTTTAGCCAAAGGGGCAAAGGTGGGTGGCTCACCCTCCTTTCTTTGTCTCAATTCCTTTGGTGTGTTCGTAGGAATGCACACTACAAATACAAAATTTTATTGGTTAGTACAGTTGAAAGGATTTAACAATTAGTTGGTTATTCAGAATACGTACAGAAGCTAATTTATACCAATTATATTCAAATATAATTGAAGCACAAAGCATTTAGGATGCTGTCTACTCATATTTCATGTCAAAGATTTAGTATAATTTATACTAAAATACATGTAATTGTATCTGGCCATCAAAAGGGTTTGTAAACCCGCAAACACACAATTTAAATATCTTTCAATATGTAGTGCACATTATGATATAGTAACATCATGCATGTAGCTGCCACAATATCTTCTATGACAATTGACAAACTAGATTGAAACTCATGCTATTCCTTGCAACTACCAACCAATAAAATGGTTATTTTAATGATTTAATTTTTGCAGTGTATTAGGCCATCATGCTTTTGACATTGCCACCCTACTATCACTGAGCTCTGGCTAAAACTTTCTTATACACATGCATTTGCACTTGTACTTTCAATCAATCATAATTTAATATTAAGTTTTGGTATGACCTTACAGATAGTGAGGATGAAGATAGAAGTGGACAAGTTATTATTCTGCATAAACATAAAGCTTCATCATCAGTCCCTCAAGAGCCAGTGATCTCTTCATCATCAGTCCCTCAAGAGCCAGTGATCTCTTCATCATCAGTCCCTCAAGAGCCAGTGATCTCTTCATCATCAGTCCCTCAAGAGCCAGTGATCTCTTCATCATCAGTCCCTCAAGAGCCAGTGATCTCTTCATCATCAGTCCCTCAAGAGCCAGTGATCTCTTCATCATCAGTCCCTCAAGAGCCAGTGATCTCTCCTGTTACTTCATCATCAATTTCTCAAGAGCCAATAATCTCTCCTGTTACTTCATCATTAGTTACTCAAGAGTCAGCAATCCCTCCTGTTATTTCATCATCAGTTCCTCAAGAGCCATTGATCTCTCCTGTTACTTCATCATCAATTTCTCAAGAGCCAATAATCTCTCCTGTTACTTCATCATTAGTTACTCAAGAGTCAGCACTCCCTCCTGTTATTTCATCATCAGTTCCTCAAGAGCCATTGATCTCTCCTGTTACTTCATCATCAATTTCTCAAGAGCCAATAATCTCTCCTGTTACTTCATCATTAGTTACTCAAGAGTCAGCACTCCCTCCTGTTATTTCATCATCAGTTCCTCAAGAGCCATTGATCTCTACTGTTACTTCATCAACAATTTCTCAAGAGCCAATAATCTCTCCTGTTATTTCATCATTAGTTCCTCAAGAGTCAGCTATCCCTCCTGTTGTTTCATCATCAGTTCCTCAAGAGCCAGTGAACTCTCCTGTTACTTCATCATCAATTTCTCAAGAGCCAATAATCTTTCCTGTTATTTCATCATTAGTTCCTGAAGAGTCAGCTATCCCTCCTGTTGTTTCATCATCAGTTCCTCAAGAGCCAGTGAACTCTCCTGTCACTGAAGAGATAATTGAAATTGATCAACCAGTGATCAGCAAGGTCTGTATAAGATAATAATATACGTTACATAAATAATCTCAGACATTTATCATTTATACAGGATATTCATCCAAAAATAAGGCACAGAGTTACAAACGCGCTCAAAGAAGCAGTCGATGCAATAAATAAAGCTAATGAAACGCAGACTGAGGAACCAATGGAATCAACAAGAATAAAAGACTGTTTCAAATGCTTGTGTTTCCCTAATCATAAGCCATTCCAAAAGAAAACATCAAAACATCTTTCGAATGCGAGAATCATTGGAGCAAAAATGATTCCCACTATAATTTTTCCTGCAACACCACAACTATTTCGAGATACATGGGTATTCTTTGAGGTATTGTTTGCTATAATCCAGTTTATTTTCGGCCTTATTAGTACTAATTATCGGTCCAATCGTTTATATAATGCATTTTATATTAGTCTGTCCATTGTTAGTATTATACTGTCGGTCACAGACGCATTTTTGCATTACTATCAACTGGGATCATGTAAATTGCTTTTCACAAGATGTAAGAAAAGACTAAATTCAAACCAGGAAGAATTACAAGTTGAAAATGACACGAAAAAAAAGGAGATAATCATGGATGACGTTACAGATACTCAAATGAAGAGATGCTGGCATTTGTCGGCGAAGAAGAAAAAACTTGTTAATACATGGTTTGAAGTCATTCGCACTATACTAAGTGAACTCCTTTTATATCCACTTGTTATTCTGGATTTATTTGAGATTGTTGGAAATCAAAGACTAAGAGATCAAATCAATTTTAGCCTGTTTATAGTTGGAAGCTTGTATTTTGTTCTTACAGTTTATATAGCTAGAGTGGTGATCTCAGCATTGACACTTTTAACAGTTAAACGTCTTCTATCAGAGAGTAAAACTAGTTCCAGCAATATCCGATTTATACTTCGATTTCTCATACACATAATAGCTCAAGTTATAGTGCATATTTCAATTGTCATAGCTGTTGGAATTAAAATCAGACAGGAAAACAGTGCTGGTAATAACTACACTGCTAGTCCTATTCTTTGGGCTGTCGTAATTGGTGGATGGGTCATACCTTTCTTGGGCGCTGTATCTTTCTTTAATGTTAATTATTACTGGATGCAGCAGTTTGCCACAGGGATTTACGTTGAAATGATTTCACTTCTTCAAACACCAAGTGTCGCCGATTCATTATTTCAAAGTAAATCAGAGATGTCACTAGAACATTCAAAGCATTTTCTTGAAAATATGCAACACAACAAAGTGCAAAAAGAATATGAAAAAGAAGTGAATACCACAAGCCGTTTCTCAAAATTAATTTATCCTTTAAAAATTCCGTTATTTATCTCTTTTTGCATTCTCTATAACTTACTCTTGGGTACTTTCTTTGCTTGCTTGTTTTTAACATATGACGATGGAAAGGTATCGGTGGTTAGTCTTGACGACTATCAAGGTATAATTCTTGTAATTATGATTATTTTCATCACGCTTGGTAATATACATATAGTTTTGTTAACTCTTTCCATTTTTGTCATCATAATTGTTGCTGTTACAATTCTACCTGGTATGTGTTTAATCATTACTTTCATTGCATTGTTAACTGTAGCGAAGAAGTCACGTCAGACAACTTGACATTATTTGTATAGTAATCATTATACATAATTACTTACATTATTATTGTGAAACATCAAATATCAAAAAATCCTATACAAACTGTTACAAACATAAAATATTGGTTCCAACAGTTTATAGTCATTTACACATTACTACTCCATTTTGAGTTTTTTCTTCACTCCACCTGCATCATATGAAATATAAATGTGTGCATATATTTAATAGATTGTATTTACCATGTGTAGCCTTTAATTCCTGCAAGGGTGCTCTCTCTACAGGTATGATATATAAGTATATAATAAATTTCAGTGTTTAAGTTAATATGAAGTGGCTATAGACACTATCAAACAGTGGCAGTAATAGCAACAGACTTACTATTGATACCAACATGAGTATAGTTACTGAACCGTTAGGGTACATGCCCCTTGGTCAAGGGAGGGTTGGATTAAAATTTATAACTCGTCCTCTAACCAACCATCAGTTATGAGGCTTTGCCTTTAACTCACCCGGCTCGTAAACTATTCCTGGTTCACTTCCTAATGCTATTTGTAATCTCTACTAGTGTCAATAGAATCTGCCTAATCTTTATTTCCTTCATATGCATATAAAATGTACACAAGACTGTATATTGTATAGACTACATAACTGTTAACGAAGTTTCTTTATTGTTTCAACCAGGGGCCCTCTCTTGTTAGCCAGAGTTTTTAGCTGAAAAAGGACTCGAGGCCAAAATTAATGTCAAAAACGTATTAAACATAATAACAATGTCATAATGAAAGGGACTGTATAAATATTACTGTGTGTTTAAAACTATAACTGCAATTCAGTTCACCAAATATTTTGTATGATATTGATTTTAATGAATGGACTAAGAGAGGTGATAAATGAATATTGAATTAGTAAATCTAAATTTGACTCAATCTCTCAACTCACCATGTTTTCTCTTTGGTGTAATACTTGTAGGGGAATCCATTCCCGTAACTATATTTTCTAGTAATAAAAATGAAATTTAGTGAAATTAATAATATAATTTATATCATACATACATAACTATCATTATAATTATAATACATTATATATAATATATATATATATATATATATATATATAAATTATATATAGTATTATGGTGACATCATCCCTTTGATGTGGTGAGTTCTATATATTGTATATAGACCTTCCATGTGCACACTATGCAGGAGATGTCACTATCATACAATATATTGTATATAGTATGCTAATAGGTCCCATATACTGCATATAGAACCCTCGTTTTGTGTCCAAGGATGTGATATAGGCTCGTGCTATATCACATCCTCGGACACATAACTCAGGTCCTGTATTTTGTATATAGGATACAAAATGCTAACAGGTCCTATATTTTGTATATAGGACCTGTTAGCATACTATATATATTACACAGTCCCTTGGACCCTATGGTTCAGTGAAACACAGTCCCCTAGATGCTATGGTTCAGTGGAACACAGTCCCCTAGACCCTATGGTTCAGTGTAACACAGTCCCCTAGACCCTATGGTTCAGTGTAACACAGTCCCCTAGACGCTATGGTTTAGTGGAATACAGTCCCCTAGACCCTATGGTTCAGTGTAACACAGTCCCCTAGACCCTATGGTTTAGTGGAACACAGTCCCCTAGACCCTATGGTTTAGTGGAACACACAGTCCCCTAGACGCTATGGTTTAGTGGAATACAGTCCCCTAGACCCTATGGTTCAATGTAACACAGTCCCCTAGACCCTATGGTTCAGTGGAATACAGTCCTCTAGACACTATGGTTCAGTAGTCTGGGGACCCGCCCCTTCGCAACGAGGAAGGGTCTGGCAACATGCGTATTCACAAGTTGTCACAGTGGAATTTGAAGAATTTTTAATTATGGTTGTATATGTAAACTTATTAAAATGTTTTAACACGTGTATGCGCATGCACGTATGGCGTTCCTACTTACGCAGCCAGCTTTCAGACCTCGAGACTGGTATTCTTCAACCATGCTTTGCATTATAGATATTAAGGGAGTCACAACAATCACGATAGAGGAACTGGTACTTCTCAAAGTGTTGAATACAAGTGGAAGAAGGGCAAAACAAAGGCTTTTACTATATCCAGTTGGTAAAATAACAAAACAATCTTTTCCTTTTAAGAAGTGCGAAACAACTTTTAGCTGTTCTGGCTTGATAGCATCATATCCCAGATGATTCCCAGCGTGCTTGATAATATCTTGCATTTTAACTACGCCCCTGATCGGTTAGATCAAAGCGTAGCAGAAATCCTGCTACGGTGACAACTTGTGAATACGCATGTTGCCAGACCCTTCCTCGTTGCAAAGGGGCGGGTCCCCAGACTAATGGTTCAGTGGAACACAGTCCCCTAGACCCTATGGTTCAGTGGAACACAGTCCCCTAGACCCTATGGTTCAGTGGAACACAGTCCCCTAAACGCTATGGTTCAGTGGAACACAGTCCCCTAGACCCTATGGTTCAGTGGAACACAGTCCCCTAGACCCTATGGCTCAACATACCACTTGCCAGGTATCTAAGACCAGTAATTCCAGTCCTGGTGCCAGAGACACAGCATATATATACTTGTTGATTGCGACTATGAGAAACCTAACAGTATCAAGATCTCATTGACACTACATTAATAGGAGAAACTCCTGTTGTTCATTATTATCATTATAATTATATAAATAATCACAATCCCATGCAGTGACAGCACAAAGATTACTAACATACCTTTGTTACGGTACATGTCATGAGGAGTAACTTCTTGAGTTGGCTTTTGTATAGTTAGATCTACATCCATTATTCCAATGTTTTTAATAGTATGGTTTAGAGATATCTGAGTATGAAAAACTATTATGAAGGAGCTAGGGGTGGGCGATACGATACCAAACTACTCAAATAGTCGATACTACACGAGCGATACTGGGTATCGATCAAGGAGCTTCAAAGATTTTTAAAAATTTAAAACTCCCTCATATTTCGCCTGAGGTTAACCACACCTAGACCACGCCCTCTAGTACAGTAAATAATTATCAGGTGCAGAGTCTTGAGTTTGATTAAAATGGAGAGAGTTGTGATGTTATCAGGTGGAGGGCCATGGGGCTTTACTCTTACTGGAGGGAAAGATTTTGGATCTCATTTGCAAGTGATGAAGGTACTACTTTATATGTACATATATATATATGTAATTATATATAAAGTTGTAATACTCTAATAAGTATATATATTACATGTATTCACTTAACTTCATTTGGCATTTATACTGCATGGATTTTCATTCCATGGACTCAGACCCATACTAATATCACATTCTCTATTTCCTTACACAAATCATCTTAACTTTAGTTTGGAAATAATCAACAGTCTTTTTTTCTGCACCATTTTAATATATTTATCCCGTTCTTTTTTGTAAATTACAATCCATTTCTTTATTATTGAGTTACAGTATAATCATGTATTAACCATATGACATTAAACTATACACTATAGTACATATAAGTTATTGAGTTACAGTATAATCACGTATTAACCATATGACATTAAACTATACACTATATTACATAATATAAAGTTATAACATCATAATTTCGAGGTCATCATGAATGTGAATAGACTATCTTTTTATTTGGTACTATATTTAACTACATGTATGTATCTAGTGTAATTGAATGTATTATCCCAAGATCACACCTCATGTATAATTAAATTACAATTATAATTATTAGCCAAATGAACATTCTACCATAATTCCATAAAAGCTGATTTTTTTCTTAATGGGAATATTGAATGTCATTCAAGTGAACTAGAGACATGATGTTGTTTACAACTAGGCTAAACAAGATTAAAATATGTAGTGTACTTGAGTTAATGTAGTTATGTGTGTGTGTCTACATAGTACATACACACATACATAGTTTACATATGTACACATATATACACACACACATACACACACACATATATGCACACATATATACATATATACATGTACATACATACATACGCACATACATGCATACATACATACATACATGCATATACACATACATGTATACACATATACACACATACGTACATACATGTACAGTCTACACACACATACAGCTATATATATACGCATACATGTACATACACAAATGTATATGTATGTGTGAGTATACATGTACATGTATGTGTGTGTGTGTGTGTGTGTGTGTGTGTGTGTGTGTGTGTGTGTGTGTGTGTGTGTGTGTGTGTGTGTGTGTGTGTGTGTGTGTGTGTGTGTGTGTGTGTGTGTGTGTGTGTGTGTGTGTATATGTATGTACATGTATGTGTGTGTGTCTGCACAAGTATGTGTATATGTATATGTATATGAATGTATGTGTGTGTACAAATGTTCATGCATATATATGTTTGTGTGTATTTAACCAAGTAATTCCCTGAAGTGTTTTTAAACATTACGAAAATATTAACACAAGTAATTAACTAATTACTATACATAATTAGATGTACTCACACAACACACATACATGTACACACACCCTTACATGTACACATACACTGTACATGTACTGATGTACACATACATGTACACATATACATTGTACATTTACACACATATACTGTACATGTACACACACCCTTACATGTACACATGTACACATATACACTGTACATGTACACATACTGCCACCACACACCTAATGATCATCACATTCATGTTTACCTAAAGAAAATGTTCATAACTTTATTTTGAAGGACCAACAATCTTTTACCCTCCACCAGTTTTAAATTATCATCCTTCCTGTTCTGTTTTGTGAATGTCATTATTGAGTTACAGTATAATCATGTATTAACCTTATGATATTAAACTATACACTATAGTACATATAAAGTCATCACATCGTAATTGTGAATGTGAACAGACTTTACACCTACTCTCTCTAACCTCAACCAATGATAGGTGCATGTAGTATATGAGGCCATTAGGAAAACACCTTGAGCCAGCTAATATAGAGACTGTTTGATTAACCAATCAGATTACTTGAAACTCATCACCTGACAGCACATAAAATCACTTCTTGTACATGTGCTAAGAGTTAAAACACCTATATTGCACATGTGCACTTGATGCACTCACTTTACTCGTACAGTGTGTAGTCTCAATGCTCCGCCCTCATGCCACATTGAACACTCAATGCACTGTAAAGTGTGGTATGATCAAATATATAAATATAGATATAGCACCCTGTGGTCAGATATAAAACGTACTGTCGACGCAGACAACTAAAAAATAACACTTACCTTCTCCAAACTGAAAACAGAATGGTCGGAGAAGCAACAGACATCAACAAAGGTTTTGTCTTTCGGGAAATATATTAATTATAACACGCCTACTCATGCTATAATTATTACATATAGCATCTAATAGGTGTGTATGAACTCAATTGTAATATATTGTATATATTGTGTTCATATACATGTACATGTGCTTCCATCAATATTTAGAATATGCAGTTTGTTTACATAAAGGCATTTTCATTATTGGATATTTTCAGTGCATCTCAGTATACTATATAGTAGTATTGGCTGACCTATTAAATGGAATTTGGCTAATTAATATCCTCCATATGTACTTATGTACATTACACATACATAATTATGTATACATTCACTTACATGTACATATGTGTACATATACATAATTATTATAATTGTATATGTACAAGTACTTGTATTTATATACATGTACATATGTGTACATGTACATTCCTTATTTTTCTAAGCCATTGTGGCTGCTCATTTTCTAAGCCATTGTGGCTGATAATTATTTTTCTAAGCCATTGTGGCTGACTATTTTTCTAAGCCATAGTGGCTGCTCTAATGTTTAATGAAGCCATTGTGGCTGCTTGTTTGTTTGTTTGTTGTGTGTGTGTTTGTTTGCGTCTTTTGCTAGCATGCTAGCATGCTAGACACATGAATTTTCATGTATGTAATAGATGTGTAAATGTACTTGTATTCATGTACATGTACATATGTGTACATGTACATGTATGTGTAAATGTACTTGTATTTATATACATGTACATATATGTACATGTACATAATACATGTATGTATATGTGTACATGTACATGTATGTAATAGATGTGTAAATGTACTTGTATTCGTGTACATGTACATGTATGTAATAGATGTGTAAATGTATTTATATTCATGTACATGTACATATGTGTACATGTACATGTATGTAATAGATGTATAAATCTACTTGTATTCGTGTACATGTACATATGTGTACATGTACATGTATGTAATAGATGTGTAAATGTACTTGTATTCATGTACATGTACATATGTGTACATGTACATGATGTATAAATGTACTTGTATTCATGTACATGTACATATGTGTACATGTACATGTATGTAATAGATGTGTAAATGTATTTGTATTCATGATGTTATCAGAGATGTAGAAAGAAAGAAAGAAAGAAAGAAAGACACCTGAGGCAATGGAAAAATGAAAAATGAGAGTTGCCTCAGGTATGTACATGTACATATGTGTACATGTACATACGTACACATACCTAATTGTGGTCTAACAATCATATATACAGTTTACCTTATTTGGCTAACTTATTGATACTTTATAATTTCTACTTAATTGTGTTGAAAGTTTGAAATACACTTCAAAGATACAAACATTATACACTGATATTCCATTAATAGTTTGAATAAGTTGTACAATACACATTTACAGTTATTGATAGTTAATTATCATGAGTAATTAGAAGGGATTCACCCAATAAAGTGTTTCGGGAGTGGACTAGACTTCAATTGAGCAATAATGATCATGGCTAATTTGTAGGGATTTACCCAATAAAGTCTTTGGGGATTGGACTAGACTTCGATTGAGCAATAACGTAAATGATGCCATCGATGTCATGTGATTATTGAGAATCATGTTGAATTAAAACAGAGGTCATTTTAAATACATGTGTGGGTTCTATCACTATGAACACGTGTTCATAAGAAGCTTGTGAATTATATAATTGTAATGGAAGATTACCTTTTTTGTCATGTCAGAAACCACTAAGTGATGTAATATGATGTGTTTTGTAATGATGTGTGTACTACTTAAACTAATGATGTATAATCAGTATATAGGAACATTACCTTAAATGTACATGTGCTGTGTTTATATTATACCTACATGTACATGTACATGTACTAATGAAACTAATGATGTACAGTACATTACGTGTGTTGTGTAACTTGCGTTACATTATACCTACATGTATATGTACATGTACCATTGAAACTAATGATGTACAGTACATTACGTGTGTTGTATAACTTGTGTTACATTATACCTACATGTACATGTACTAATGAAACTAATGATGTACAGTACATTACATGTGTTGTGTAACTTGTGTTATATTATACCTACATGTACATGTACTAATGAAACTAATGATGTACAGTACATTACATGTGTTGTGTAACTTGTGTTACATTATACCTACATGTACATGTACTAATGAAACTAATGATGTACAGTACATTACGTGTGTTGTGTAACTTGTGTTATATTATACCTACATGTACATGTACATGTACTAATGAAACTAATGATGTACAGTACATTACATGTGTTGTGTAACTTGTGTTATATTATACCTACATGTACATGTACATGTACTAATGAAACTAATGATGTACAGTACATTACATGTGTTGTATAACTTGTGTTATATTATACCTACATGTACATGTACATGTACTAATGAAACTAATGATGTACAGTACATTACATGTGTTGTATAACTTGTGTTATATTATACCTACATGTACATGTACATGTACTAATGAAACTAATGATGTACAGTACATTACATGTGTTGTATAACTTGTGTTACATTATACATGTACCTACATGTACATGTACATGTACATGTACCATTGAAACTAAGGATGTATAATTATTATAAAAGAATATTATCTTTAATGTACATGTGTGTGTTTACATTATACCTACATGTACTAATGAATCGTATCATTATTTGTTATTATAGAAAAATACATGTATTACCTTGTTTGTCATGAGAAAGTCCACATGGATAATCTCATTGTAATGTTTATACAAACCTTGTGTAAGTAATAGAAACAAAGGATTACCTGAAATAACACATCACCCATCTTCCCAGTAAACATGTATTGTGAGTGATCTCCAGTCCGTCACAAAGTTGTTAACTATATTGTATTTGTAGTAGTATAGTGTACATACATTTTGGACATTTCTATCATTATCAGCTGTTTTATTCATTGTTATGCTTTTCTATATGCTGTACTAAAGCACTAATGCTTACCAACCTCGATGTTAGACCAAAGTTAGATATACATGTAGCATATTTCGATCAGGGGTGTGAAAACATTGAGCCAACAGCTGGACATTTTAGCCTGTTTTCATCACTGTTGTCCTGCTCCCCATATACTTTGTATACAGTTCAGTTTCAATTTACCAGACATTCACTAGATTTATCGGACAATGACCTGTATGACTGGCTGTTTCCACACCACTGATTCCAATAGTACCAAAACCAATAAAGATATTTAGTAGGTATTAGAATTTTATAAAATGACTAACGATATTAAACTGTGGTATCAAAATATTTGTGTAATGTCAATATAAGTGTTGTTTTAGTTAACTATGACTATAGCTAAATCCCCTCTTAGTAAGGCATTGTGACTTTTAGTTAACTAAACTATAACTAAATTACAAGTCTACTGCAATAACTAAAATGGAAAATGGCCAATAATGGCTACTTTCAGTTGGTTAACTATAACTAAAATCCTTTTAGTAAGCCTAAAATTATTAATTAACTATATAACTGTGATAAACTAGACATACTATAACTATAACCAATGTGGTCACTATTGTCATACTAAAACAACACTAGTAATATTTGTCCAGCACTACCTGCCATACGACTATGAACTAGTGTTTTTGATAAGCTCATATGGCGCACCATTGGCCCAAAGAGCTTCTTATTTGGCACTCCACAGTTCTCTCTTTGGGCCAGTGGCGCACTTAGTTATGATTATATTGTCACTAACAGCGTTAACTCTTTGTTAATTGGCTCAAGATGTATTCCCAGTGGCGCACTCACTAACCATTGTTGAGCCACTTTGGCCCATGCTTCACAAAGTATCAAAAACTCTGCTATGAACATGCTATTCTTGATATTCCTGGCATTCTATGTTAGAAATTCATAAATCATTATCCTATTAGCAAAACACATTCCATTGATATGACCATAAACCTAAAAATATATACATGTACCTTGAACCCAGTAAAATATTCATAACTTTAGTTTGGAATGATCAACAATCTTTTTACCTTCATCACTATTTTTTAATCATCTTTCCCATTCTTTTTTTGCGTATGTCATTAATCCATTGCTTCATTATTGAGTTACAGTATAATCATGTATTAACCTTATGACATTAAACTATACACTATAGTACATATAAAATCATCACATGATAATTTTGAGGTCATCATGAATGTGTGAACAGACTTTAATTGTAAATTTTTTTTATATTATATATTTTTATTTTATCATTTTTTTTAGTTAACTCCAGGTGGTAAAGCAATGCTAGGTGGAGTCAAGGAGCGTGATTTCATCTTGGCAATTAATAAAGATGAAACAAAGGGTCTTACACATCACCAGGCCCAGCAACGAATTAGAAATGCTGGTCAAACTCTCTCACTAAAACTAACAAGGTACATGTACATGATTACATGTAACTATGTGTGTTCGATTTGTTTATACTGTATATCAGTGGGTCTATCAATATCTACATGTATCTATATCTATCTATCTTTCTGTTTATCTGTTTAACTCATTTATTAATCCATCCATTCATCACCCGCTCCTCTTCCCCCTCTCTCCCTCCCTCCCTCCTCTCTTTCCACTTTCCTCATTTCCTCTCTCTCCCCTTCCTCCCTCTTTCTCTACCTCCCACATTCCTCCCCTCCCCCCTCTCTCCACCTCCATCATCCTCTCCTTCCTCCCCCATCTCTTTCCCTCTCTTTAGTGAACAACCTACACAAGGTGCTGCAGCCCCACCTCCTAGTACCCAGCCCTCTACCCAGTCAGGTCGTCCCAGACCTCCAGCTCCCACCGTACCTACCCAAACTCCACCCACTACACAATCGAACACTCCCCCTAAACAGCAAGTTCCTGTCCATCAAAAACCAGTTGTAGTGAAATGTAAGATAAAATTTTATGATCATTAAACTATACACTATATTACATATAAAGTCATCACATCATAATTTTGAGGTCATCAGGAGTGTGAACAGACTTTAGCACTAGATAGAACAAGATGTATAATTATAGATAATTGTCTATTAATTAGGCATATGGAGCATGGCCATAAAATCCTTTATTGAGGTCATCATTATAGCAAAATCCTAATAATTTTTTTTTCTAATCCAGCTGCAGTTTCACAGGAACCAGAAGCTGGTCCTTCAAAAATAGTGTAAGTTAATATATTTAGTGTCAAACTAGACCATGGATGAAAAAAATCAGTCATTTAAGGAAATATTAATTATGACTAAACTGTATAATGACTGTGAATGAGAAACTCAGTTATTCAGGAGTTTCATCAAAAGTCCTCTCTCTTAGCACGCCATTCTGCACAGGATGCTAACTTAATTAGATATCTACGTCTAGGTGGAGCAATTTCTCATTCATGGTCAATATACAGCTACATGTATTAAGGTGGTGATCGGGTAATCACTATACATTTCTGATTGCTGTTATTATTATGGCCCGTAGGGCCATCCCTATGATTGCTTTCCCACGGGTTCGAACTATATATATATATATAATTAATTTTATATATATAATATATATATGTTTGTGTCACTTGCGCGAGTATGCGTTGTATACGTAGTTAAGGAAGTTGCGTCATTCCCGGGGGCTCGGTCAATTAATGGGTGTGGCGCGTAAAAGAATGCGCGCTCGAGCTCTAGAAACCAGCAGAAAGAAAGCCAAGTAGCTTACGTAGAAACTGGAACTAATAGCTAGCTATTCTGCCTGAAATATATTCCTAAAGTTCTCCAATGTCCTTTGAAAGGTCAGGAAAGTAGATAATCAAAATAATAACTATAATAAGCTGTTGTCTTTCATGCTTGATAAAGTCAGCCATGATTACTGAATGCTGGACACCACAAAGCAGTCATAGGTATACTTTTATCTACACCCACATTTGTAAAACAATCATTTCATAGTAAAATTCTCCTTGGTAGCCACCTTTCTCTCTCTAAAACAGTTAATAAACCACTGTTTTGCTCATGCTGTACAGGAAATATATAGCACTCGGGGTGGGGGCTCGAATCAAGGCCTTGATTATAGTTATTATTTTGATTATCTACTTTCCTGACCTTTCAAAGGACCTTGGAGAACTTTAGGAATATATTTCAGGCAGAATAGCTAGCTATTAGTTCCAGTTTCTACGTATCCCATAGGGATGTTTTTTCTCAATATATCTTGTAGTATATATATATTTTAGATAACTTATTCTAATTATCCACACACTCCATTGCTCTGAAATTTTGAAAACCAGTAGTTGAAAGACTAAAGTGTTTTGCAATGGTCTTTTATAACTGTTTGCTTTAGAGTCATAGTACATTATACAAAGATGTATTAAAGAAAGGCGAATGCCATTTTATTAATTATACTGGCTTATTATTATATGTACATTCTAGTCCTGATAGTGGATTGTATAGTGGAAAAGAATCTACAATACAGTCTCCTGCTTTTAAAAAGATTACTATCGAATCTCCGTCTGTTTTAAGGTATGTATGTGTGTATTTACATGTATGTGTGTACATGTATGTATGTGTGTATGTATGTGTATGTGTGTATTGATGTGTGTATGTATGTATGTATTTACATGTATGTGTGTACATGTATGTATGTGTGTATGTATGTGTATGTGTGTATTGATGTGTGTATGTATGTATGTATTTATGTGTGTATGTATGTATGTATGTGCATATTTACATGTGTGTGTGTATTTACATGTATGTGTGTACATGTATGTATGTGTGTATGTATGTGTATGTGTGTATTGATGTGTGTATGTATGTATGTATTTATGTGTGTATGTATGTATGTATGTGCATATTTACATGTGTGTGTGTATTTATGTGTATATCTCTGTGTGTGTATGTATGTATGTATTTATGTGTATATCTCTGTGTGTGTATGTATGAATGTTGTTTATAATTCATTTAATGTACAGTTATACACCTGTATGTATGTATGTACATGTATGTATGTTTATACGAAGTATGTAACTGTGTATGTGTGTATTTTTGTACGTACATATATGTTTGTATTTATGTATAATTATAATTATGTACATGTACATAATTAAATAATACATGTACATGTACATATCTGTCATATGTACCTCATTATAAGGTATTATGTACATGTACAAATGTACATAATTAGATACACGTGTAGATACATGTACGTATGTATATATCTCATAATATAGTCCTAAATCTCCTAATGCTCCACCCACTCAACCAATGAAGAACATTACACTTGAAGATGGCAATACCACCAAGACTTCACAAAGACCTGCACGTCAGTTTATAATGGATTCCACTATACCATTACCTCTCAATACTTACATCATTGTCCTATGTCTCCATCCATTACACCATTGTCTCACCAATGTCTCCATCCATTACACTATTATATCTCAATACTTATACCATTGTTTCATCAATGTCTACATCATTATACCATTATATTTCGATACTTATACCATTGTCTCTCCAAAAGCTTCATTTTTTTACAACATTATCTCTCAATAGTTACATGTACACTATTGTCTCTCTGATGTGTTCATCCACTACATCATTGTATCTCCATCCATTACACCATTGTCTGTCACACTATCTCTCCATCATTGTTTATTACTCTATCAATTGAACCACTGGTCCCTGTGGTCGTACTATGCACTACATGTATTCTCATTTACATAGCTCCTCCCAATGTACCTACTAACTTCACTGCAACGACTATGAAAATCTCTTCGACATCAGGTCCCAAAGGACAGGTTTCAGTCTCTAGACCTCAGCCACCTCCTACTGTTAATAGGCCTCAACCACCTCCTTGTTAGTAGTACTGCTGCAAATCATGTGATATGTTCTTATTGTCATGTGACTGACTTGTGATTATCTAAATTATATTACTGTGTATATATTATTATAGTTCAATTCATATGATTTGATAATCATCAGTCATGTGACTACCATAGTTAATAATTAGTTTATGAGTTGATGATTAGTGAATCATATGACAGTCATGTGACTGCATCCATATCTGTATTTAATAAATATCCATTGTCTGTAGCTCCGTCAGTCCTTTCAGGAACTTCTCAATCACCTACTACTACTCAACCACCTTCATCAAATAAAGTGGTCAGTCGACAAGGAGTATGTGAAGCTTGTAAACAACCAATCAGGTTTGTTGAAACAGGGAAAGATGGATGACAGGGTAGTCACAAAGCTTCTTTTGAAGGTATTGAAACCCATCTTCAAAATCCCAAAATCCTTCATAAAACAAATTAGCCCCTGTACTAATTGTAGCAAAATCAATGTATAAACCACACCCATTTCATTAAAATTATTACTGGATTTACAAATATTCAGGGGACCAAACTGGTTTATTGATTGACTAATAAACAGATGGTTTGATGGACAAATAGAGATAGATTTGATGAATAGACTAACAGATAATAGATGGATAGATTTGATAGACAGATAGATGGACAAATGGATAGATTAAACTAATAGATAGATGGACAAATAGATGAAGGATAGACTAATAGATAGATGGACAAATAGATGGATAGATATGATGAATAGACTAACAGATAGATGGACAAATAGATGGATAGATATGATGGATAGACTGACAGATAGATGGATAAATAGATGATGGATAGACTAACAGATAGATGGACAAATAGATGATGGGTAGACTAACAGATAATAGATGGATAAATAGATGATGGATAGACTAACAGATAGATGGACAAATAGATGATGGATAGACTGACAGATAGATGGATAAATAGATGATGGATAGACTGACAGATAGATGGATAAATAGATGGATAGATATGATGGATAAACTGACAGATAGATGGATAAATAGATGATGGCTAGACTGACAGATAGATGGATAAATAGATGATGGATAGACTGACAGATAGATGGATAAATAGATGATGGATAGACTGACAGATAGATGGATAAATAGATGATGGATAGACTGACAGATAGATGGACTAATAGATGAACCAGACTTTGTGTACTATGATGATAATAATTATAATTAATTATTTCTCAGAGGTGCTTATTCATCAGCCATGAACAAGGTATGGCATCCTGAACATTTTATATGCCATCATTGTCGCTGTTCTCTCTCAAGTGGAACATTTGTTTTTGAAGATGACAAAATATTTTGCAATAATTGTTACGAAAACAAGATTGCTCAGGAATGTTTCAAATGCAAGAGACCTATCGTTGGGGTAAGTAGAATGTTGTTACTATTAATATAACATTATAAGTGATGTCACTCATTTGATGCTAAAAATAGAACAATTTGATTCATTTTAATGCTAATTATGATTCTCCAATTGGCATTAATGTGTGACATCACTTTCGATACTAAATATAGTACAAATGTGTGACATCACTTTTGATACTAAATATAGTACAAATGTGTGACATCACCTTTGATACTAAATATAGTAGAAATGTGTGACATCACCTTTGATACTAAATATAGTACAAATGTGTGACATCAATTTTGATACTAAATATAGTACAAATGTGTGACATCACCTTTGATACTAAATATAGTAGAAATGTGTGACATCAATTTTGATACTAAATATAGTACAAATGTGTGACATCACCTTTGATACTAAATATAGTACAAATGTGTGACATCACCTTTGATACTAAATAAAGTACAAATGTGTGACATTACTTTTGATACTAAATATAGTACAAATGTGTGACATCACTTTTGATACTAAATATAGTACATTATTAGTACTATATACATGTGTAGTACTATTGTGTGACATCACTTTTGATACTAAATATAGTACAAATGTGTGACATCACCTTTGATACTAAATATAGTACAAATGTGTGACATCAATTTTGATACTAAATATAGTACAAATGTGTGACATCACCTTTGATACTAAATATAGTACAAATGTGTGACATTACTTTTGATACTAAATATAGTACAAATGTGTGATATCACTTTTGATACTAAATATAGTATAATTAATTATTATGATAATTGTACTCATTTTTTTGTAGCCAATGGTGAATGCTGCTAATCGTCATTATCATAACACATGTTTTAAATGCACAAAATGTGGTATTGATCTGACAACACTGGGAGGATTTAACATGGAGAATAACAATTTGTTTTGTGAGGTATGTGAGTGACGGATAACAGGATAATCATGATGAATATGTTGTCTCTTGTATAGGACTGTTTTGGTGATGCGTATGGAGCTAGTTGTTTTGGGTGTGGTCAAAAAATTGGTGGTAATGAACTTTGGGTGGAAGCTCTAGATCATAATTGGCATCCACATTGTTTTGTGTGTGATGTACGTGATTTTACATGTATCTCATTACACCATATAGCCATTTATACTTCATGTAATTCATCCATCCACCCATTTATACTCTAATTGACCTATCAATCACTGCATACATCCATCTATTCATTCATCCATTCATCTACCAAATCATCGATTCATTCATCCATGCATTCATCCATCCTTCCATTCATTTATCCATCCATTCATCCTTCCATCCAACCTTCCATACATCCACCCATGCACCCATCCATCCATCTACCCATCCATCTATCTATCCATCCATCCATTCATCCATCTATTCATCCATCCATCTATCCACCCATCCACCCATTCATCCACCCATTCATCCATCCATCCAACCATCCATACATCCATCCATACATCCATCCATTCCATACACCCATCCGTCCATCCATTCATTCATCCATCCATCCATCCATCCATCCATTCGTCCAACCATTCATCATCCTTTTATTCTCATTATTAGGGATGTAAATGTGCACTGGATGGAGCCCGTTTTTTTGCTAAATTTGGTCGTCCCTACTGTGGTCAATGTTGTTAATTTGTATTTGTGACCCCGCCCCTCTCATCCGTAGCAACGTTTATCCTTTAGCACTTAGAGATGTTAATTAACTCCAAGAAAATTTAGATACTAATATTTTTAAGACACATCATACAAAGTAGTTCATTTGTTATATTTGTTATGCTTGTTGGTACTAAATTATTTATTAGGACAATTTTGACAATATAATTATATATATTGGTATTAACATCTGAAAAATATTGTGTAGTTTTGATTGAATATAATAACTATTATATATTTATAAATTAGTGGTTGTTTGAAGTCAAGAAATTATGTTAGGAGTACTGACATTTTTAGGGTTATATCAGGATGTTTTTGTTCTTACTCAAGCATGAAATTATTGTATTCTGTGGTTTGTATAAGCTATTTTGAATGTGTAATATATCTACTATACTATCCTTATATGAAGTAATGACCAAATTAGTCCTTCCAGCTCGTTTACATTGTTGGTCGACATCACTTCTGATATTTCAGTTTTGAAGGAAGCCCCAAAAAATATTATTACCTTGGCTATAGAACACCAAATGACAAAAATTGAATCACTATGCCAAATGACAAAAATTGAATCACTATGCCTATATGTACCATGCAGAACAATCACTATATCTTAACTATTGGTGTATCACTGATAAATTATTATTTATCGATATAAAACAAGTCATATTTGTGTGATCAAAAACAACAATTAACATTTACACTAAAAGAGTCTTAAGAATCTGATCTCCAATGTGTCAGGTCAGTAAGAGAGTCCAACGAGAATAATTCCACTTAGTATTATCAAAAATGCAATGGTAAATAGGATTATGTTCACATAACCCTGTTAAAACAAGAGAGTACATTAACAATTAATATTGATATGATTACATGTTTGGGGAATACATGTACATGTATAATAATAGTGACAATTATAACAAGATATATAGAGAAAAGTATGATTGCTTTGCAGTGTCTGCAATTATAATGTACTATATAGACACATGATAACCATGAGCACCTTCAAAGGGGTGACCCTTAACAATCAAGAATTGGATTGAATAAATAGGAGAATATGGTGACTGTCTATCGAAGTCAAGCAAGATCAGATTGTATTTGTAGACATGGGGCTTGCTCGGGCTTGCTCAGGCTCGCCCAGGCTCGCTCAGGCTCGCCCAGGTTTGCTCAGGCTCGCCCAGGCTTGCTCAGGCTTGCTCAGGTTTGCTCAGGCTCGCCCAGGTTCGCCCAGGCTTGCTCAGGCTTGCTCAGGCTCGCCCCTATAATTATTATAATATCTTACCCTAATTTCTCTGAATACTATGATACCCCAACTAGAACCGACAATACTGGAACACTATATAATAGCAGTATATTAATAGTATATTATTAGTATATTAATAGTATATTTTATGATAGCACTTTGAATTTTTCTTCTATTTTGGACTTACGGATGTAATGACTGGAAAAGCTACAGACAATCCAACAAACTTGTTAGCAATAAACCATGAAGCTAGAAACAGAGAGTAAATAAACATTTAATTAATACTGTAATGTATATGTAATACACATGTACATGTACGTGTAATATATGTACATGTAATATATGTACATGTACGTGTAATACACATGTACATGTAATATACATGTAGATGTAATATATGTACATGTAGATGTAATACACATGTACATGTAATATACATGTACATGTAATATATGTAAATCATAAATGTACATGTAATATACAGTATGTACTACATTTAGCAATAGAATCAAAGAATGAAGAAGCAAGGTAAGATTGACAAAGAAAAAATTCATTTCATTATGGAAGTCATATTTAGCCTTTAGTTATACTTCTACTACCTTGCTTCTTCACTTTCTATACATACACAGGGAGGCAGGGAGAGAGGGAAGGAAGGAGGGAGGGAGGAAAGGAAGGAAGGAGGGAGGGAGGAAGGGAGGGAGGGAGGGAAGGAGGGAGAGAGACATAGAGAGAGAGAGCTTTTCATACCTGTACCAATTCCAAACATGATACCACTGATTATAGCAGGAAAAATAATACCATTGTATACCTGAGGTTTAAACTTCTTTACACAACAGTATACTACAAACCAGAATGTGCTGGCTAAAAATATGCCCATATACTGACCGAATACATAATCCAATTCTACATGTGCGAAACGAAAGATAGCTGAAACTTTAATAATTATATATTATATACATGTAATAATGAATATAGATTAGTGGGTAATTTTCATGATAAAGAATTTTTGTGGACTGCATTAGTTTTAAATGAAAATAATGATATTAAAAATTATACATAATTATATTAAAATTTCACAGAGAATAATTTTCATGGATGGAAGCAGTGCCACATATTGTCCCTCAGAAATGATGTGTTTAATAGATTCAGTCAAACCTACAAAAGTGGCTTTCTACTTTTGGCCTCTTCTGAAATGATTGAACCACTTTGGAAACTTAATAAGGACATCATTATCTAACTCTACAAACACTTTCAGCTCAATCTGCAATGGTTGATTTTGCAATAAAAAAAATCAATACCAAGGCTTATAGTTCAGGGTAAAATTTCGAATTAGGCAAGAATACTAAAATGCTCACGGTTCTAACAGATAATATTATTGATCAAAACCACTTTGGAAACATAATAAGGACATCATTATCTAACTCTACAACAGTTTCAGCTCAATCTGAAATGATCAATTTTGCAATGAAAAAATCAATACCAAGGCTTATAGTTCAGGGTAAAAATTTGAATTTCAAGAGAATACTAAAATGCTCACGGTTCTAACAGATAATATTATTAATCAAAACCACTTTGGAAACATAATAAGGACATCATTATCTAACTCTATAAAAGTTTTGGGAAGTTTCTAGATTATCATTCTACTAAGCCGTGGGTTGCCTGTACTGGGTAATAACTTTTTGGAGGTATTGTCTCTCTGTCAAGTTCCTAACCATTGCAAGAGAATACTTTGTGTTCACAGTTTCTTAGAAGCTCCACCGGTAGGAATTGGAACCCGTACAGGAGACCAGAGATAGCTGCCATAGACAGACCTCTAAAATAATAGAGAAAATTGATAAATATTAACAAATATATGTAGCATGTATGCTACGACTATACATGTTTGTGAGGAATGTGAAACATAATAATTTATTAAGGAATCTATCCCTGCAGTTACTGCTAAAATAGAACATTGAAATGTTGCTAAAGCTTCTTGTATACATGCACATGCAATCAGCCAGAAAGGCGTGTGTTGTACATGTATGATCGAACGCAAATATGTATTCATATTATAACGAGCTCAAATTTAAGTGAACACAATTCTACAATTTTAAAACAGTGGAAAATTTAGTACTCAATATTGTAAGTAAAATTACAATACACTATATTATAATTATCAGTTAGTTCTTACATTACTACACTATATTATAATTATCAGTTAGTTCTTACATTACTACACTATATTATAATTATCAGTTAGTTCTTACATTACTACACTCTATTATAATTATCAGTTAGTTCTTACATTACTACACTCTATTATAATTATCAGTTAGTTCTTACATTACTACACTATATTATAATTATCAGTTAGTTCTTACATTACTACACTCTATTATAATTATCAGTTAGTTCTTACATTACTACACTCTATTATAATTATCAGTTAGTTCTTACATTACTACACTCTATTATAATTATCAGTTAGTTCTTACATTACTACACTCTATTATAATTATCAGTTAGTTCTTACATTACTCTAGCAGGCCATTTGCCAAGTTTGTCAGTCCATGACAAGTCTGAATTATCATCTCCAGCTTTTTCTTTCTTTTTCTGTTTATCTTCGTTAATTAAAGGGGTATTCTCATTTGGATTCCGATTGGTTGAATTGTTATTAGTTTCATGAAAGCAGTCTGATACTGAATTAGTAAGATTAGTCTGCGTCTGTGCGAGAGAGGAAGAGAGAGAGAGAGAGAGAAAGAGAGAGAGAAAGAGAGAAAGAGAGAGAGAGAGAGGAAAGGAGAGAGAGAGGAAAGGAGAGAGAGAAAGAGAGAGAGAGAGAGAGAGAGAGAGAGAGAGAGAGAGAGAGAGAGAGAGAGAGAGGGAGGAATGGAGAGAAAGAGCGTGTGAATGTAATATGATTATAGAACAAGTCCAACAAGATTACAATTACTCAACCAAATATAAATCCACCAGTATTCATTTTATTCATTCATTCGTTCGTGCATTCATGTTGGCAAAATTTCAAACTATTGTTTCATTATTGAGTTAGAATTGACTTAAATACCTTTTTAGAACTATGTTTTTCTGGATCTGAAGTTTTCTTATGCTTTTTGCCCTCACTTTTAACACAGGAGAGAATAATAGAACTAATAAAGATAACCATTATAATTAAAGCTAAAATTAACAATAAAAACTTATTATTATTAAACCTCAGAAGTTGATAATAGTAAAATAACCACTAAAGATATTGTACAATGTACACATGTACATGTACACATGTACAATGTACACATGTACAATGTACACATGTATAATGTACACATGTACATGTACAATGTTTGAAACATCTGGACAAAACAATATTTGACCATCAAGTTGTGAATTTTATCTGACAAAAAAGTAAGTCTCATGAACCCACACTGTACCACTAGGCCATGACTGCTCTTGACTAATAATTAACCTCACTGTGAGGTTACTGTACTTATTGGTTGTATTATTAACTAATCAGAAAATCTGTCCAGTGAAACACAATTTTTTCAAGACAAAGAGGTGAAACGTCTGAAAATGGCCAATTGCTGGACATTTTTTAAGCGCTACATAATATTAGACTGTTGAGACAAGATGAGGTGTGTTATCAGGGCTCATGATAACAGCCAGACACCTCACAATATCAGATCAATAATGCCTCGTGTCTGATCAAAATAATTGTATTAATTTCCGTTATAATATCATATTATGTCTGGATGGTTATCATGAGTACTACAGTGTTACCTGATTATAATCAATACTACGCCAACTGTGTTTTTAATAAGATCACTCAATGGTTGACACAATATGAATCTGGATTTGGACAAAAATTCAAAGAGTGGAGTTATATATATAATAATTATTTACACATAGAACATGAAACTGATATATATATATATACATGTATATATATATATATATATAATTATCATGTTCACATTGGTTAGTGTGTGCGCCATTGGGAATACATCTTGAGCCAATTAACAAAGATTTAATGCTGTTAGTGATAATCCCAAAGAGAGCACTGTGTAGTGCCAAATAAGAAGCTCTTTGGGCCAATGGTGCGCCATGAGCTTATCAAAACCACTGTTTGGTATCTAGGTGGATCAATAGTTGCTATTACTGATTAGCAATGGGTATAAACAGAGTGAGGGCTTAAAATAGAGCATTTGATTAAAATTACTAAAGTCTGTTCACATTTATGATGACTTCTTTATATTTAATATCATAAGATTAATGTCACGAGTTCATAATTGTACTGTAACTCAATACTAAATATTTGAGGAGCTAGGCAGGATAACTAAAACATAGTCACTATTTTCAAACTAAAACAACACACATATATGCAATGTACCTTCCACTGATCCAGCCACTTAACAGATTCATATTACCTACCATCGTCTGACCAACTCCAAGCCCAACAAGTTTATATGTAGGTACAGATAATACATTCCCTGTTCCCCATAGAATCCCTCCTATCATACTAAAATAGAAGAAAGTAGGCTGATTGTAGACTACAATGTGAGAAAATAGTCCAACTATTAATATACCAACAGCCATCATCCATTGAAAGAACATCCCATCTCCTGGAAGGAAAAAGATGAGTAGTTATTGTATGTATCTCCATAGCAAAGATAACCAGGGTTTTAGTCAAAAGGGTAAAAAGAAGTGGCCCACCCTCCTTTCCTTGTCTCGAATTCCTTTGATGTGGACATGCTTTTGACATGACCACCCTCCTTTCTCTGAGCTCTGGCTAAAACTTCGGAGAACTATACATTTGAATTTCTCTATCAAGATACCCTCGGGACAAATTCTCTGATTAGACAGAGATGTAATCGTTTCAGAGTGAATGCAGTAATGTTTAGGACATCTTAATACAGGTGTATCACCATTTTAGATACTCTAGTCTTCTTCTCTTGCAGAAGATGTTAATCCATTACCAAACTAAAGGTCAATCACATTCATCATGACCTCAGAAAAATGTTCATAACTTTAGTTTACCAACACCATTTTCATATAATTATTCTTTTCCTTATTGAGTTACAATATTATTATACATTATTACGTATTAACCTTATGACATTAAACTATACACTATATTACATATAAATTCATCACATCATAATTTTGAGGTCATTATGAATGTGATCAAATTTTATAGTATACCTGTATTGAATTTCTTTAGTGGTATAAACATACTACCAAACATAATAGATGCTAGTAATGACGCTAGAAGACCAAAAGCCACATCAAGACCATTTTTTTTCTTATCCTCTTTTTGATTACATCTGTTCATATGAAATGGAACTGTATCTTCACTGATATTTGAATGATCTAAAAACATAACAACAAAGTTAGATCCTTATGTAAACGATGAGTATACAGGTCACCTTTACATAGTATTTATAGTACAATATCACACATTATACTAAGTATATACATTATATAAACTATTAGCTATTGTTCTATGTAGTATATTATACAATATCACAAATATGTGTACATTATACTAAGTATATGTATTAGCTATCTATCGTAGTTTTTAACACAGATGTCTTCACAGAAAACACGTGGTCTACCAGCACCTGTGAACACATTCCTTAGCTGGGACAGAAAAGTCAACTTGATTGAACAGACTCCATCACTGCCGTCCAATCTCAAAAGGGGAGGAATCTGGCTTGCGAGACTAGAGTATGCTCTCAGTTGCTCTGGTCCTGAGCCCTTGCATCCACACAAAGGTCAGGCTCTGTTTCATTACATTGTGATAGCATTTATGATTTAACAATTATTGTGTACTAAAATCTCTCAAACCCTGTCACTGTGTCTCACCAAAGGA
Source organism: Petrosia ficiformis (assembly GCA_947044365.1). Lineage (NCBI taxonomy): Eukaryota > Metazoa > Porifera > Demospongiae > Haplosclerida > Petrosiidae > Petrosia > Petrosia ficiformis. The sequence continues at coordinate 1,103,874 of OX345650.1, read as the reverse complement.
ATGATATACTCATAATTATTATGTTCACACACCTTCTGACACACCTTCAGCTCCTAATGGTAATCTGCATATCCCATTGATACCTGTATAGTAAGTCTCGTTAGATCTCTTCTTGCAACCGGCTTCGTCGTATCCATGGATATCACTGATTAGCAGTAAGAATAATACTGTAATTATGAAGAACAGTGTACTGTGGCTCATATTTGCTTATTTGTCAAAAAGTTTATCAGACACGTGGGCGAACCAATCGACCACGCCCACTTTGCAGGCTTGTAATAATTGTACATGTAAGCCTTGTTAATTAATTATGGACCTATATGAATTCAATGATGACATTCATTTATAGTGATCCAAACTCTCCCATGGCAAGAAGAAGATTGTTGTGCTTTACAGGAACTGTATTTCTTCTCATAGTTCTACTTATCATCATTTCCCATATGGTAGAGAAAGAGAGGCAAAGGAAGCCCCCTAAGCAATACTACACAGGTCATCTTCCCAGTCAAGAACATAATGCAGAAAAAGAACGTCTCCTGCAACCCTTTTCAAATAATGATACCTTGTCTCAGGAAAAAAAAATCGTTATTGAGCAATCGACTGCAGCGAACACGAAAAATCATTATATTTCTGATGAATGGGATCCTTCTACCTTAACTAGATTTGGTGGAAATTTGAATTTTGATTACATCTCTTCCTGTCCATTGGGATCTACGATGCTAACCGATTGGAAATCAAAGAAACCTGAAACTACTCGCTGCCCACAATTATTCATTATAGGTACAAAGAAAGGAGGTACAACATCACTGTATCAGTATTTATCCAAACACCCGGATTTTGAAGGCATAAGATTGCATGAATCAAAATGGATTGGAGAGACTTTTTATTTCGCTCAAAACTATGGTGTTGGGACACTACCAAAGTATGTTCTCTCTTTCCCTAAAAATAAAATGAGTGGCGATGCCAGTGTAGATAATCTTGTGTTCTGTCACTCTCCAGCGCGTATTTTAAGAACTTGTGGCACAAAATCCAAAATTATTATACTCCTTCGAAATCCAATTGAGAGATATATATCTCATTTTATGATGCGTGTGGATGGACTAGGTTACACTGCATATAATAACTACACTTCAATTGCAGAAGTTACTGAGAAAGAATTAAACATCATTAAAAATGCTGCTATTGAGAAAGGTGCACAAATTCCCAATAGCAAAACAGAATGGTATTCTTTGCGTTGTCTGTTCTCCTGTTGTAAAAGCATGATTTATGAGGGCTTGTATTATGTGTTTGTAATGAATTGGCTGTGTAATTTCCCTAAGGAAAATATTCTATTTCTAAATAGTGAAGAGATGTTCGAAGATCCAGTGTTAATTCTGCGACAGGTTCTCACTTTTTTAGGCCTTAAGCCATTAGATATTGATATGCTACATCATATTACATCACATGTATATAATAGAAGACTCAAACCTGTTCTTTCAAGGTTCCGTCTCAGTCCAGATGATCGTAGAAAACTTTCAGAACTTTATAAACCTTACAATGATGCTCTGCTGGAACTATTGGATTGGCAAAGATTAGACTGGTCATAATACTCATTTTTGAAACTTATTTATTCAATCCATTCTTACTTTTATTTAGTTTTTGCTGTTATTTTTACAATGCAAAATCATTTTTAAAATTAAAATTTTGTGTACAAAATTAATTTGAGATAGTTTTAGTGTACATGAACTAGGTTTGAAACAACTGTTTGCTTTCTTCATCTTCATGCACAAATCTTCTGGTGTAAGTATCTGCAATGACTTCATATTCACAATAAACATCTCCTCTTGTTCTATAATGATACCACTTGGCTGTAATCGAATAGAATACCAGAGAAAGGAAAGCTAAAAAAGCAACCATGCCTTGATATACATAACCTGAAATGGAGGTATCATTTATAGCACTGGAAATTCCTTTCTGTAGTATAAGTGGAGTTATTGAATATATCTCTGATATAGCATAGCTGAATCCAATTAATAAGCCTTGCATGCTGTATGGAGCTTGTGCTACAATGAACTCAATGATTGTCATTCCTATGAGTATGTACATCCAACCCTGAAGTATTCCAGAAAGTGTTGTTAGAGCGATAATAGTTCCATCTTTTTGATCTGTTGTGTTCTTAGTACTATACAGTTCAGACATATTGTTTCTACAAACTAAATACTCTTGAATGACTGCAGATGTGTTATCGGTAGTTTGAATTTTCAATAACACACTCTGTAGTCCTATGTTGTTTACAGCAACTAAGACACCTATCACTGCACCAATCCACATTCTTTTGATCATTGTCATATGAAAGCGATGAAAAATCCGGAATGGTTTAAGTACTATCCGAAAAAAAGGAACAGAGATCAATATTATTAGGTGTGTGAAGTTACTTGGATGAACATACAGTAAGGCACATACAAGAGGTATTACACTTGTCACATCACTCCCTTGTTTAGGTTTTGGTATTGGTCCAATGATATGAAGCGAGCATAAAGACAAACGCAATGCTATAAGTCTCCAGAAAGCTATAGTATTGTCAACTTCCTCCTCTGTAAAAGGTCCACCATACTTAGATTTTGCCAATCTATTCTTGAAGGTACTTTAGGTTCCCAGTATGTCATTGCACTGCGTCTATTAACATGCTTATTTCTAATGGAATATTTCAAGACTCTAAATAGCAATGATACAGGACTGTATCTAGCTGGATATGTTGTTAGTCTTGATTTTATTAAAATCATAAAGAATGCATTTGCTGAGAGTGAAATTGTACTGAGTATTAGAACAAAAAACTGAAGATACTCAACAGAGCATAAATAGCTGGTACAGAATGATAGTGATGATATTATCATATAGTTTAGTGGCACTCGAAATACATATAAAGCCCAGAAGTACCATTGTATGTAAGTGCTGAGCTCTTCAGAAGATGCTCCATTCATTTGATCAATTCCAAATTGAGTGGCATTTGCTTCAAACATTCCAATACCTGTGTTCGCAAGGGTGAAGACAATAACTGTACCGTACAAATACAATGAATCTCTACTACCTGTACCATTCAGAGCAATATCAATTGTAATTACAATGACACCAATCAGCATAGCTATTAGCGTAAGTATGATGCTGTAAAGAATCGTTCTGTAACGAGATATGTATACATCAGCGATCCATCCCCACACAGGAAACAGAATATAAATAAGACTTGGATAAGTTTTCGAAATCCAGCTTAATGCAGAATTGTCCTTCATTTTGACAGATATTATAATGGTGTATAGAAAGCTAGTGTAAAGATGAAGTAGACAATTACTCAGTATCACATACAGAGCTCCAGGATACTTTCTATAAATATTCAGCATTGTTGAGTTGAATATAAAACATCTACCAAGTTTGATGGCCATAATTATAGTGACTGACTGAGACAGCTCTCTAGCAAACTAGCATATATGATATTATATGTACATATTCCACAATTATTGAAACCAAAAACATAAATTTTATCAATGTTTGTGTTATAATCATGGAAACAAACTATGAAATTTGTACACTTGAAGACATCAAGTATGCAAACATGGCATATGGTATTAGGCCCAAAATTGAACAAACCACTTCCATATAACATACCCTACATAAGTACAGCTCTTTATTTTAGCGGTGTACGTAAGTACTTATGTAGGGTTATATGAAAGTGGTTTGCCGAATTTTGGGTGCTACATTAACCTAAGTCCCTAGCTACATCTTCTTTCATCCATTGTTTTTATGAATGATGGATAATTTGTGAATATTTTTGTAGATTGCAGAAATACTGGTGTAAGTTATACGTATATCATACAATCATGACACCTTTACAGCAATTATATACATAGGCAGGATTATTCATCATTGAAGGTCATTGAGTCTTTTGTATAAATGTTTGTGTTTATATAGGTTTCAATGTTCGTGTTGATCATGTATAAATTTTGTATTCTTCAGTACATTAATTTAATGAACATAATTATGTTCTGAAATTCAGTACATTGATGGCAAAACAATACAGGTGTAAATAGAAATTATTTGTAATCTGAGTATGTATAAATAGAAGACTGTTTAGGTTGCCAATAACAGTCACTGTCTGAATTTAAACAGTATACAGTAGAATCTCTGATAAAGGACACTCTGAATTAAGGACACCTCCATACCAAGGACAGTTGTCTTTGTCCCACTACAAATAACCTTTGAATAAAGGAAACCTACATTTAAGACACTTCCACTAGTCCAAAGAAGTTCCAATTTAATGTAAACCTAGAGGGATGTAACTACTTTATATCATACAAGTATAATATAAGAAATCATTATTTTGTTTATAAACTTTCATAATTAACCAATTACAGCTAATCTGATTCATGGACTTCACCTTATCATCGTCAGTACAAACATTGAAACCACATCATCATAATTATTAAAATCATAAAACTAAACATTGTATTACTAGTACTAAGTATTACTATATAATACTATTCTATTCAGTTATGTACTGTATAGTACTATTACTAGTACTAAGTATTACTATATAATACTATTCTATTCAGTTATGTACTGTATAGTACTATTACTAGTACTAGTATTACTATATAATACTATTCTATTCACTTATGTACTTATTATATTGTTCACACATTCATTGAGTGTCACTTGGGAATTCCTCATCTATAATGAATAAAGAATTATAATTATTAAATATTTCTTTTTTGACTTACTGTAGTGCCTAAGTATTTTGTCAGCAATAGTCTCCATCTCTGGACATGTGTCTCGCAATGCTTCTGCGAAGATCTTTAATTTCTTATAATCAAATTTTACAGCTATCTCAACACTTCTCATTACTTCAGAATTCTTATCATGGTTTGTCCATCCTGGTGTGCTTACATTAGAATTTGTAGCTCTGCTGATCACATGGTTTGTATAGAGAATACCTGCCAATTCCCTAGGATGTGGTATATCACTACATAAATCAGCATAGGATTTTCGAAGGATTTCAACAGCCTTCCTACCTCTATCACGATATTGGTGACCGCTAGATTGTTGATATCGATCAGGTTTTACGTCACCATTGACTTGAGGATTGTTGTATATATTCACTGTAGAATTTGGGCCATGCTGATGTATTATATCTGATAAGTAAGAATTTGATCACATAGGTAATTTATGCTAACTTAATTCTGTACAACATGTGTATCTATCATGTGTAAAAAAGAAATTCAAATATCCAGGCACTTGTCAAAAATAGTACTAATTTGTACATTTTACATAGCATAAGATCAAGGGGTGACAATGCCCGCGAACAGCATGTGGCATAGCCACAGCAACCACAGCGACATGGTGAGTCCATAGACCAGTCCAAAGGTACTGAATCATGGAATTGAATAGTCCACACCACAAGGATACTTTTCTGCTTCTCATTTCAATGCTACAAAACAGATATAGCATATCTCCTTGTGCACACATTGAAATAGATTGGTCTATGGCCCTTGGGCTTGATGCCATTACAGTGCCAATAGATTTCATGTGAGTTATGATACATGTATATCTATTACATACATTACATGTTCATAGTACATAACAGGTTTTCACACAAGATGTTTTGTTGGGGTTTGGCAGGGAGTGGAAAGTACAATTGATCAGAGTGTGTGAAATACCTCCTAGGGGGTTGTGGGGGTATGTTCCCCCAGGAATGTTAAAACATTTAGGCCGTTTTAGGGGGATGGAGGTGGGAAATCCCAATATGAAATTCTGTGTACAAATGAATGCATACATATACATGTAAAAAGTTCCATTACTTTGTACTGAAGTTTGGACCTTTGTTCTATCTCTAATCTCCTCTAAAACATCATTAATCTTCCCTAAAAGAATATTATAATTTTAATTCTTTCTCATAGCAAAATTTAATCTTACAAAAAACATCTTCCATATTGCATAACATTTCAATCTTCACCAAATAGTAATCTTTTATTTGTTTTACAGCATCTTCCGCGACAACTTTGTCTATAAGAAATCACACAATATAATTTAATCTTAGAGTATAATCAAACTGGGCATTCTGTGTATCACTTGTTGGTAAGCAAAATATCATAAATAATGCATTTATTTACATCCGCCACACACCTGACATAATAGCCTCCAGTTCTTGGAGTATGTTCTCATCCTTCATTTCCATTAGTTGGTAAGCTTCTTTCACTGATTTGTACAGTTTCTCAAGGCAGTCATCAGTAGTCCATACTTGCTTACAGTGGCCAAGAGTATCATTACGTTTTTTCCTCACATCACGTATTGACCTATGTATATAATTATTATTGTAGCAATTAGTACAATTATACACATTACAATCAAATAGTTTTCATTACATAGTTTTCATGCATTATGTACTGACCTATGTATGTCATTAGCTTTATATACAACACCAGATTTTTCATTTTGTTGTCGTGATCGTTTCAAAATAAAAGCATCATGATCAGAACTCTCATCATGAGCTATCGGAGAAACACTTCCATTCACACATACTCTCATATCAGGATCATTAAAATCTAGCTGGCTGAAGGTATCGCATTTATCTCTGACATTTATCAGTAAACACTGACTACCTCCCTTGGACTGAATATCGGCTTCAAATATTTTACAATAGAAAAAATGAAAGCAGGCATCTTTGCAAGAGGTTAGGTGTGTAGCAAGTTCACTGAAGTCCCATTTCTCAGGAGGTTCTTCTCCATGTTCTCTTTCATAAACCTTTTTAAGAGCTTTGGTACAGTTGTCAAATATCACTCGAGAAGCCTTGTAAAAATTGATTCTAGAGAAGATTTACGATACAAGTATAATTATATGCAAGTTGATTTTATTAACTCACTTCTCATGAGGTGTAAAATTTGGAAAAACTTCTCCAATACTAGATTGATCTGTTGAAAAAAAATTTATTACTTCATTATACTGCACAAGTTACCGACATACCAGAACCTTCGGCCATCTTCGCTTTAAAAGGGGCGCGGGCGAAAGGGGCGATACCATATCGGGTCAGTACAACAAAAAAATTACAGTATACCATTGAGATCCACTGTTTGATAAATGAGCATCTTCAATTGTGCAAGTAAGTATTAAACAGGTTAATTCAAACACATAATTATTAATATCAATACAATAGTTAGATGTCTCTTCTTCTGTAAAATAACACATAACAATCTTTAGTGACAACATTCTTTTGTGGTATCTTGGTAACAGACTGATCATCATAAAATAACCACTCTGAAAACAAAAACAATATTAGCTCATAAATAATTAATTAACACAACTCTCTCTCTCTCACTTTATTCATGCGGCGGGAATAGTATAACTTCTAAACATTTGCAAGACAATGGAATTATGTATACTACATGTTGTATATTGTAGTATACATATTATACCTCAGAGCTATTTCTAGTACATACACATAATTATATATATTACATGTTGTATATTATAGTATACATATTATACCTCAGAGGTATTTCTAGTACACACACATAATTATATATATTACATGTTGTATATTATAGTATACATATTATACCTCAGAGGTATTTCTAGTACACACACATAACTACATATTGTATATTGTAGTATATACATACCTTAGAGGTATTTTTACTCAATCTTGTCTCTCCATATAAAATTATGAAATGAAAATCTTTTCAAATGAATAATCAAAACATGTGGTAATCTCCATACTGACATCTGTTTAGTAGCTTCACAATGTTCCTTACACTGGGGACAATACCTAAATAAAGACATTATAACTGTTTAGTAGTCAGTTAGTATTATTAAAGTAATCTAGTGTATAACATGATCTTCCTTACACTGGGGACAATACCTAAATAAAGACATTATAACTGTTTAGTAGTCAGTTAGTATTATTAAAGTAATCTAGTGTATAACATGATGTTCCTTACACTGGGGACAATACCTAAATAGAGACATTAGAACTGTTTAGTACTCAGTTAGTATTATCTAGTGTATAACATGATGTTCCTTACACTGGGGACAATACCTAAATAGAGACATTAGAACTGTTTAGTAGTCAGTTAGTATTAGTAAAGTAATCTAGTGTATAACATGATGTTCCTTACACTGGGGACAATACCTAAATAGAGACATTAGAACTGTTTAGTACTCAGTTAGTATTATCTAGTGTATAACATGATGTTCCTTACACTGGGGACAATACCTAAATAGAGACATTAGAACTGTTTAGTAGTCAGTTAGTATTAGTAAAGTAATCTAGTGTATAACATGATGTTCCTTACACTGGGGACAATACCTAAATAGAGACATTAGAACTGTTTAGTAGTCAGTTAGTATTAGTAAAGTAATCTAGTGTATAACATGATGTTCCTTACACTGGGGACAATACCTAAATAGAGACATTAGAACTGTTTAGTACTCAGTTAGTATTATCTAGTGTATAACATGATGTTCCTTACACTGGGGACAATACCTAAATAGAGACATTAGAACTGTTTAGTAGTCAGTTAGTATTATTAAAGTAATCTAGTGTATAACATGATGTTCCTTACACTGGGGACAATACCTAAATAGAGACATTAGAACTGTTTAATAGTCAGTTAGTATTAGTAAAGTAATCTAGTGTATAACATGATGTTCCTTACACTGGGGACAATACCTAAATAAAGACATTAGAACTGTTTAGTAGTCAGTTAGTATTATCTAGTGTATAACATGATGTTCCTTACACTGGGGACAATACCTAAATAGAGACATTAGAACTGTTTAGTAGTCAGTTAGTATTAGTAAAGTAATCTAGTGTATAACATGATGTTCCTTACACTGGGGACAATACCTAAATAAAGACATTAGAACTGTTTAGTAGTCAGTTAGTATTATCTAGTGTATAACATGTTCCTTACACTGGGGACAATACCTAAAGAATTTCATTGGTCAATAGAATCAATAAAAACATCTTTCATATATAACTGTAAAAATGAGTGGATTATTTTAACCCTCATTTGGTTACATGAGTTGCAATTCCTCCTGAGACTATATAAATCAATGGTGCATCACAGAGAAGTTGTTATTTGTCAATAGATTATCTCACCAAGCATTGTCTTTTGGTAATAGCTCTGGTTCAGTAAACAATTGTAAACACTCTTCCAATTTGATGTCTTTACCACCTAATATAGAGGAAGATCATTCGTCTTTCTTTTAAATAATTATACTTACTAATTTCAGAGGAATCAGTTTTCACTGCTTTTCTATATAACTGGAAAAAGGCAAAAAAATGTCAATAAAGAGCACATACATACATACTAGTGTTGTTTTAGTTAACTATAACTACACCCCCTTTAGTAAGATATTGTGACTTTTGGTAAACTAAACTACAAGTCTATTGTAATAACTATAACTAACTAAAATGGAAAATGGCTAATAATTGGCACTTTTAGTTAGTTAACTAAAACTAAAACCCTTTTAATAAGCTTAATGTTATAACTATAACGAAATTGTGATAAACTAGACATACTATAACTATAACTAAAAGTGGTCATTATTGTCATACTTAACAATACTGTCACACACAGACACACACACACACACAGAGTCACACATACACACACACAGACATACACACAGAGTCACACATACATACCATATGATCTTTTAAAGCAATCTCCACATGATCAATATCTTTAGGATTATTTCTCCATTCCATAGCAAGAAACTTACTAGGTAGTAACAAAGGTTCGTTGCCTATATAAACCAGAATCAAATGGATCCCAAAACATTAATCAAAAGTTAAACAGTGCTATTATATATTGACTGACCTTTACTTTGTAGAGGTCCTTCTCCTGGGATAGTATCCCCAAACCCATTCACAGGTATCAGATGGTACATGGGACCGGGTCTTTATATTACAGTCTGGGTATTAACAGATTCTAAATCATTGACAATATCGATACTGGGTTGTGATGGTGATTGCTTAGCAACCGGTATAGTGGGAACTGGTCTATTATAGTCAATATACCATCTATAATATAAAAAACCAGAAAATGGTTATTTCATATGAAATCATTGTGGCTCTAAACCAATTGATATTGTCTATGTTATAATGTTAAAGGTCATTCACATTCACCATGACCTCAGAAAAATGTTCATAACTTTAGTTTGGAACATCCAACAATCTTTTTGCCTGCACCATTTTCATATAATAGCCCTTCCCGTTCTTTTTTGTGTATGTCAAATTTCAGTCCATTGCTTCATTATTGAGTTACAGTATAATCATGTATTAACCTTATGACATTAAACTATACACTATATTACTCATCACATTGAGAACATTGTGAATGTGAACAGACTATAGTTAATTATCAAGAACTAAACTAATGTACTACAGACCTTGCAAACATTTCAGCTTGCTCAGCAATTCCATCATAAGTCACCTGACTTGCCGGTAGACTGATAACAAAAGGAAGAGCTATAGGGAATGATTTCCTAATCTTACATTTCTCCTTATGTTTACTCCAGTCACATTGTTGACACTCTCTAGTGTGTGTGTGTGTGTTTGTGTGTGTGTGTGTGTGTGTGTGTGTTCATGTGTGTGTGTGTGTATGCAGTGAGAAAATAAAATTTAAAGTACATGTACATTGAGTCTCAACTCACTTGTTACAATAGGCCACATATTTGCATCGACCACATCTTTTTAGTTCTACACCTTTTCGTCCACATTCTTTCCAACTACAAGCAGTAGGACAAAGAGGATATTGAAGACGAAGAATTACATTTAGCTCTACAACTCTCTCTTTAGCTTTTTTTCTTGAAAGAACCTCAGAACTATAAAACATTTGTTACTTTGGAAATGTACTTACATATACGTGACATTTAAACATTACATATACATGTACAATATACATATATATACATAATATTATTATACATGTACAATACAATATACATGTACATGTAAACATTAATGTACATGTACAATACAATATACATGTACATGTAAACATTAATGTACATGTATAATACACATATTATACATGTGTCAATAATATAGTACAGTAATTACTCAGTAGTTGCATTTGCAAACTGCAGTAGTTGGTATACTTGTCAATTCAACACCACAGTAGTGAGACAATAATTATTGACTGTATTGACAGTAGAACTTTATAATTACTGTATTGTATGGTGTTGGTGAGGTTTTAGTGACACATACTGTACATGTACAATATATCAGTACATGTACATGTACAATATACATGTACATCTACAGCAGTAATTATAATTACACACAGTAGGATTCTCTCAATGTTTATTTTATAGAGTCCTTTTTTACCATTCTATCAGGCAAAGACAAGTACCAAGTAGTCTCTTGGAGTTCTGATGCATACACAGCTTATGTTATACTATTCCATTTAAGATTATGGTCTTAGTATGATATAATGCATACTAATATATATGTGTGATGTCATACTTACACAATTATGATATCATTATCTCCTATCTTCGAAATTGTAGTTTGAAACTTACCACGATATGCTTCAAACACTCTTAGCTAAAAACGAGATGTTATTATAAACCATATGATAAAATATACATATGATTAGAATCAGGAGCCCATAATGACGTTGACCGGAAAGTGTATGTAAGCTTATATGTAAATCTATTCAAAGAACAGGATACATACACAGATAGAACTGCACATTCCCATCCCATTGCAAAAACCTGCTATGCAATAAGTAGTAGGCAAAAACGAAATAGGCAAATCAGAGTAGATAAACCTAGTGTGGCACAGATCTTACAAGCAAATGGGCAGATCAGCCCCTTCACACTCTTGGATGGAGTGAAGGGGCTAGCTCAAGAGACTAGCCATGCCAGACTAAGGCAAACTTGGAACAATTCATTCCTGTCCTCATACAGCAGTATACCCAAAGCCTCATTAAAATTGATATGACATCCAACAATGAATGAAATGAGCAGAATTTTAAGAGAAAATCGGGTGACAGACAGACAATGGATAGACAGATAGAAACTTAAAATATAAAAATTATACGACAAAACAGTAACAAAAGAAATCAGAATTCATATTTTAAAAACATCAATATTTCTAACTTTCGTGATAATAATATAATAAATTATTGTAGTGAATGTGTAGTTATTTGTAGAAAGTGTAAAACAATAGTGTACTTAAAAATTAAATATTGTAGAAAAATTAGATTGCAGAAAAAAGAAAATGTGCACACACAAACTAATAGAGAATAATTATAGATACAAACAGAGAGAGTCATCTTCTCCAGTTATATGTAAAGGATTACCTGTCATCAGAGAGAGAGAGAGAGGGAGAGAGAAAGAGAAGGTAAAAGGGAGGGAGAGGGTTGATTTCATATACAAAAAAATTTGAAATTAACAGACTAGATCGAAAAAAAAGACCCGTTGTTTTTAACAATTATTAATTATTTTAGAGCTTCTTTTATAATCTTTGAATGTCTTTAGTCTTATTCCTGTTGATTATCAGTAACTCATACACAAGTTTGTTTGGTACCAAATCCATTGATCAACCCCCTTGGTATGCTTAATTAAAGGTCATTCATATTCACCGTGTCCTCGCAAAAACGTTCATAACTTTAGTTTGTAATAACCAACATTCTTTTTACTTGCAGCTTTTTCGTATCCTTTTTGTTTTGAGACCTGCTCTAAATACCAAGATTGAAAACTGCTTCTGAGATGATCCTCACTTGTAGGCAGGGACTGCCACTGGAAGTACAGTACCTGCATTTGTGAGATCTTTCTGCTCCGATGTGACACGTGCTTAATACCGGAATTATAGTTATGCGCAAAGAAAAAAAACAGTTTTAACAATGCATTGCAAAAGTGACTCACGAAGTTCATATTAATATAATACCACATTAATTTCTGGAATTACGGTATGTTAAATTTCAAACCATTGCTCATTGAGTTATGATATACATGTAATCATGTATTAACCTTATGACATTAAACTATACACTATATTACATATAAAGTCATCACATCACAATTTGAGGACATTATGAGTATGAATAGACTTAACAACTCACTATTTTAAACTGCTGCCGTTTCTAAAAATTCATCGTCTTCTTCTTCCTCACTATCTGAGAGGTCTTCTTCTTCGGGATCATAATTTTCTTCCTCTGTTTTATCATTACCCATTACAGTGACATCAGGACTATCAAACTCCGAGAGTATCAAATATATCTAGAGAGATGAACAATGATACATGTGTACATGTACAGTACATGTCAATATAAAGTCACCATACAGTACATAATTATTCAGTAGTTTCATTTACGAACTACTATAGCTATAGTAGTTTAAATAGTAATTGGTGTACTTGTCAATTCAACACCACAGTAGTGAAACAGAATTACACTAGAAGCAGTATGAGTAACCTAGTAGGTTCATATACATTCTAAATGTTGCTTTTATCTGGTGCTGAACGCTCATAATCAGAGTTTTTGATATACAGTATTTTGAAGCATGGGTCGGATTGGCTCAAAAATGGATTGTGTGTGAGCCAATTAACAGAGTTAATGCTGTTAATTATAATATAATCATAATTCACTGTACAATCTAGCCCAGAGAGAACTGTGCAGTGCCAAATAAGAAGCTCTTTGGGCCAATGGAGCTTATCAAAAACTCTGCTCATAGTATTAGTTTATTTGTGTATTCTTGATGTGTCATTCCATTAATTGCACAAGCCTACAGGGATGATGTAACTTGGTTAAAAACACGTACTACTACACATCAAACTCCATCAAAAGTAGTCATAAATAGGTAATAACAACAAAGGGATTTAATTATCAAAATAAACTAACTTTGAAATTAGGTGGAAAGTGTCTGTGTTTTTTATCTTTGTTAGCTTTATCTAATTCTTGTTTAGTTAACACAATCACACGATACTTTGAGCCTGAAATGGAATAGAATTTACTCATTTAAATTAAAGGTCATTCACATTCACCATGACCTCAGAAAAATATTCATAACTTTAGTTTGGAATGACCAACAATCTTTTTACCTCATATAATTATCCTTTTTGTGTACATGTACATGTATGTCAAATTTCAATCTATTGTTTCATTATTGAGTTACAGTATAATCATGTATTAACCTTATAACAATACATTATATTATATATAAAGTCATCATATCATAACTATAATTATAACTAAAACTCCTTTTAGTAATTAAAGTATTGTGACTTTTAACTAAACTATAACTGAACTACAGGTCTGGAGCAATAACTGTAACTAACTAAAATGAAAATTAACCAATAATCGATACTTTTAGTTAGTTAACTACATGTACATGTACATGTAAAACTAAAACCCTTTTAGTAAACCTTAGTTAATTAACTATATAACTACATTGTAATATAACTAGACATATTATAACTAAAAGTGGTCATTATTGTATTACTCAAACAACACTCATTCAATTTGTAATCTAATTTTCCAAAAAGGACATGTTCCTGCAAAATAATTTGGATCCAATGCTTATCTTCAAATCACTTCCCATTCCCCCATTTTGTACAGAAAGTCAATAAAATTTGGTATCCCGGAAGAGCTATCATTAATTTCCTTAGATACCGAATTTCATCGACTTCTTGTACAAAATGGAGGTATGATGAACAATTGAATTAAGGTAACATTTGATAAAAATGATTTCAGTGTCCCTTTTTGAAGGTCACATTTACTCAAAAGCTATTTCAAATACTTACCATCATCTGCAGATGCTCCATCATTATAACCCGTATTTTGTGAGTACTCGCTAAGTTTTCCTGATGACTTGTGATCAATACATACAGTAGTTAAAGGAGAGGGTTGTACTAAACATAAAATAAGAAGAAACATGTTTAATAGAGTTGAATACAATAATTATACTAATACTATGATATACATGTACCATAATACTGGTAATACTGGTAATACTGGTAATACTATGGTATACAGGTAAAACTGGTAATACTATGATATACCATAATACTGGTAGTACTGGTAATACTGGTAATACTATGGTATACAGGTAATACTGGTAATACTATGATATACCATAATACTGGTAATACCGATAATACTATGGTATACTGGTAATACTGGTAATACTATGGTATACCATAATACCGGTAATACCGGTAATACTATGGTATACTGGTAATACTGGTAATACTATGATATACCATAATACTGGTAATACCGGTAATACTATGGTATACCATAATACCGGTAATACTGGTAATACTATGGTATACTGGTAATACTGGTAATACTATGATATACCATAATACTGGTAATACCGGTAATACCGGTAATACTATGGTATACTGGTAATACTGGTAATACTATGATATACCATAATACTGGTAATACCGGTAATACCGGTAATACTATGGTATACTGGTAATACTGGTAATACTATGATATATCATAATACTGGTAATACCGGTAATACCGGTAATACCGGTAATACTATGGTATACTGGTAATACTGGTAATACTATGATATACCATAATACCGGTAATACCGGTAATACTATGGTATACAGGTAATACTGGTAATACTATGATACATGTAAAATACTGGTAATACTGGAAATACTATGATATACCATAATACTGGTAATACCAGTAATACTGGTAATACTATGATATAATACTGGTAATACCAGTAATACCGGTAATACTATGGTATAATACAGGTAATACTGGTAACCCAGAGCTATGAACACTGACATGAAAGGTAATACCATTTGTACTAGTGCGGGACAAAGGTTGCTAAACAACATTCGAAGCTTCCTCAGCAAAAATGAACAAATATTCGAAGCTTTGCACATGTTTTTATCAATGTTGTTCTTACCATGGTTGGCTATAGAATGCCTCCAAAAATGGATTATTGCTTTATAACAAGTACTAGTCTTGTTCCTGTTGCTGTTTCTACTTGAATTTAGCATCATTGGACTGAGAAATGAGACAGAAGCAGCCAACAACACAGCCTCAATCTTTCTGGAACACACCCACATCATTAACTATACGTATAGATTGCACAAGTGCACATGTACATACATTGTATGTGCAAATGGACATGGCAGTGAAACTTGAAAGGGAGAAATTTAGCTTCGAATGCGCAACAAACGAACGAATGTTGGAACATTCAAACCTTTTTTCCCAGCCCTAATTTGTACATTACGTAATAGAGGAGGTTACACACATATCACTATACATTATTGGAATTTAATCGGTTTTGTGCTTATATGGTATAATGATGTTTACATACTGACTCAACATGTTGAAACAGTTCAGTTATTACATAATAATACACTCTTTAACTTTGATTAAATTCCACAATCATAGACAGTGATGTGTGCACAACTTCTGGATTTACTTAATAATGAATTAAGATTAAGTTAAGAGCGTTACCTTCTAATGAGCAGATCTTTTTATTAATTCTTCCTGATTCACTCTCAGTAGTGCCAGCAGTAAGTTTTTCTTCTCTCACACCTCTGTTATTATGTACATGTATGTACATGTAATATGCATGCAATTTGTGTACACATGTATGCAAGGTTTATACTGTATACTGTATGTGTGTTGGAGTAAATACAGGTACATGTATGTAATGTACATGTACATGTATGTACGTACATGTCATGTACATACATGTACCTGTATTTACTCCAGCACACACATGTACACATACACATACATACATGGATATACATACATGTATATATACACATGTACATACATGTACCTGTATTTACTCCAGCACACATGTACACATACATATACATGTACATATACACATATATATACACATGTACATGTACATTGTATTTACTCTAGCACACACGTGTACACATACATAACACATACAGTGCAGCGTACATGTACATGTATGTCTACAATAGTGTTGTTTAGTTAACTATACCTACAAGTAATATTTCTTTTAGTAACGTGATGTGACTTTTAGTTTAAATAAACTTGCATTAACTATAACTAACAACGGCCAATAATGGACACATCTTTAGCTAACTAAACTAAAACCCTTTTAGTAAACCTGAAATTGTTTTGTTAACTATAACTACAAATAAAATATTGAGAAACTAGCAACACAATAACTATAACTAAAAGTGGTCATATTGTCATACTACCACAACACTAGTGTACAAGTGTGTACATGTACATGTGTGTTCATGTACATGTACATGTACATGTACATATAGTAACATACTTGAACTCAATATCCTCTTGTACTTGTTGTTGCATTACATGTAATTCAATGAAGAATGTATTAAACCAGAAATGAAACATCTTTTCCTGAAATAATACAAGAATATATAAAACCTATCTTCTCTTTTCCTCCTCACACTGTCACACAGACACATACATGTAGACAGAATGACACACACACACACACATACACACATACATGTACACACAGACACACAGACACACAAAAACACACACAGTCATAGACTCATAAACACAGACAGACAGACAGATAGATAGATAGATAGATAGATAGATAGATAGATAGATAGATAGATAGATAGAGAGATAGATAGATAGATAAATAGAGATAGATAGATAGACAGACAGACAGACAGATAGATAGATAGATGGATAGACAGATAGATAGATAGATAGATAGATAGATAGATATAGATAGATAGATAGAGAGATAGATAAATAGAGATAGATAGATAGACAGACAGACAGACAGATAGATAGATAGATAGATAGATAGATAGATAGATAGATGGATAGATAGAGAGATAGATAGATAGAGAGATAGATAGATAGATAGATAGATAGATACCTGTTTTCCTGTTATTCTTGAATTATGAAAAAACTCTATTTTAATATCATCACATAATGGTATTGCTCGAGGCAACATTAACTCAGCAAATGTATCTGTCCGTCTGATGTTCTGATAAAAAGGTTAGTAGTCATTATAAATGTACTATAATTATTAATAAAACACACACATGTACATGTACATGTACATGTACATGTATAGGTATGCCCATATATACTGTACATTATGCACATGTAATATATTTACATAAACATGTACAATGTACTACAAGTATATGTACAAGTACTAAGGTACATGTACATATACAAGTACATGTGTATACATTATGTACATGTACATGTACATGTATAGGTATGCCCATATATACTGTACATTATGCACATGTAATATATTTACATAAACATGTACAATGTACTACAAGTATATGTACAAGTACTAAGGTACATGTACATATACAAGTACATGTGTATAAATTATGTACATGTACATGTATATGTATAGGTATGCCCATATATACTGTACATTATGCACATGTAATATATTTACATAAACATGTACATGTCTACAAGTACTAAGGTACATATACAAGTACATGTGTATAAATTATGTACATGTACATTTACACTGTATGTACATGTACATGATGTTATCAGAGATTTAGAAAGAAAGAAAGAAAGAAAGAAAGAAAGAAAGACACCTGAGGCAATGGAAAAATGAAAAATGAGAGTTGCCTCAGGTGGGATTCAAACCCACGACACTCTGTACTCCAGACAGATGCTCTACCAACTGAGCTACCAAGGCAGCTCAGCTGGCAGGGTCCGAATCAAACATCTCATACACCAGTAAGTACAGGCTAACTTAATACTAGGCAGTAGGTGAAGGCCGGGGTAATGAAACCACCAAAGACACCAACACCAAACCTAAGCTTATATACATGATGTTATCAGAGATGTTGTACATGTAATTTCTAATAATTGTACGTGTTAAAATTAATTATGTTGTTTGACTGTACAATGTGCACACGTAATATAAATGTATTTATAAAAACATGTACTGTACATGTACATGTACTACAAGTACAAGTACTAAGGTACATGTACATGTACAAATACATGTGTATAAATTCTGTACATGTACACTGTATGTACATGTACATGTAATTTAGAAGATTAAACAAACCTCATAGACTTTGGATGTAAATATCTTTGTTTTGTAATATCTCACTTCAAATGAAGGGACTACAGAAAATGGAGGAGGAAGAGGAGGAGAAGGAGGAGGAGGAGGAAGAGGAGGAGGAAGAGGAGGAGGAAAAGTAGGAGGAGGAGTAGGAGGAGGAGGAGGAGGAAGAGGAGGAGGAGGAGTAGGAGGAGGAGGAGGATGAGTGGGATGAAGAGGAATGAGAGGACATATTTCTTGTAATGCATTTACTGAAAGTTATTAATGAATCCCCAAGTGATACAAATATGTACATATGTAAACAGATACATGTACATATCAAAACATACCACAAGTTCCTCCACTGAAATTAGGAATTCCTTCTAATCTGATAGCTTTTAATAAAACAGTTTTTGAAGTATAAGTTAAGTTGTTTCTCATTAAGTGACCATAGTATTGTACATATCTTCTTTGACTGGGTATAGTAACACCCTAGTGATGAGAATGGTTGAAAAAAAAATTCTACGTCTAATGATTTGTACATGCACATGTATACATGTACATTATTGTACATGTATGTACTTACAACTTAAAGGATACATACATGTACATGTACATGTACTTACAAATTGAATGATACATGTACATATATGTACATGTAGATGTACTTTGAACCATAGTTACATATATGTGCTTATGACGTGAAGGACACATTAGGATGGAGATAATTATTGATATAGTTATATTGATATGGTAACTCTTAACACATTTAATGGTATTTATAGTTTCATTCACCTTTCTATCATGTGTCCTGGCATCAGCATAAAAATCCAATGCTTCTTTTACCGTATCAGTTAAATGAACATGTAATAAATAAGAACATATCATCACTCCAGTTCTACCCTATAGGAAAAAAATGTACTTTGTATAAGAATTTTGACAGCAACATTGATTGCATAAGGCTTTAGTACATGTAGTAAGGTGTAGTAGCTACATGGTTAGTATCATCAGCTTTACATCACACACACACAGACACACACACTCACGTAACATACACACACACACACACTGTCACACAGACACAGACACAAATACTTGTGTAACATATACACAAACACACACAGATACACACACACATATATGTATCTACCTTTCCTGCTTTACAATGAACTACAGCTGCATTTCGATGATCCTCATTTAACCAGGTATCCATATCTTCACAGAATGCTTTAATTAACACAAAGGGCGGGGCATTGTGATCATCAAATGGATATGATGCAACTAATTAAAAATAATTATAGTGAAAAATTGAAGCAATTGATTGCGAAATTTGACATACACAAAAATGAACGGGAAGGAGTATTATATGAAAATGATGCTCTGATAAAAGATTGTTTGTTATTACAAATTAAAGTTAGGAACATTTTTCTGAGGACACGGTCAACATGAATGACTTTTAGTGTTCTAAAAAAGGCACAGGTAGCCACACAACTTTACAACATTCAAAGACTATAACAAAATTTTATCAATTATTTAATCGACACTAGTCTAATTACTTATTGCTACATGTGACATATAGACAGTGATTCGTATTGCTTTGTGTTATGGTTTCAAATTCTGTTGTTAGAGTGATGTATGAAAAAGGTATGAAAGTGAAGTGCCGACTGTGTGAGAAACTACTCAATCTATACACCTATTGTGGTAGAGCCAGCAATCTTGGAGATCATCTTCAAAGCTCACGTAACCTCATCCAGAAGTACATAAGTAAAACTAACCAAGTGTGATTAAAAGCTTCATCAGGAACCTAATGTACACACATATATACATAGCCTTACTAAAACCCCTTTTAGTAAGGCATTTTGACTTCTAGACTACAACTAAATTACAAGTCTATTGCAATACCTATAACTAACTAAATTGGTCAATAACAGACACTTTTAGTTAGTTAACTAAAACACTTTTAGTAAGCCTTAGTTAAATAAACATGTACATGTATACAGTTTATACGCACATACAAACAGACGCACATGTACATGTATACAGTTTATACACACATACACATACAAACAGACGCACATGTACATGTATACAGTTTATACATGTACACACATACACATACAAACAGACGCACATGTACATGTATACAGTTTATACGCACATACAAACAGACGCACATGTACATGTATATAGTTTATATACACTTACACATACAAACAGACGCACATGTACATGTACATATATATTCTATAATTATACCACAAGTGTGGTTTTTTTGGGTTATAATTGAAACCATTTTAGGTGGCTTTGTGAGTTTTAGTTAACAAAATAATATGTAAATAATCAATAAAAGCATTTTTAATCAGTACAATGTAAGTACATGTACACATGTAGTCGTGTACATGTACACATGTAGTCGTGTACATGTACACATGTAGTCGTGTACATGTACAGATGTAGTCGTGTACATGTACACATGTAGTCGTGTACATGTACAGATGTAGTCGTGTACATGTACACATGTAGTCGTGTACATGTACACATGTAGTCGTACACGTGTACATGTACACATGTAGTCGTACACATGTACATGTACACATGTATTCGTGTACATGTATTTACTGCATGTAAGTAAGGTATACTAAAACTATTACGCACAGGTATATAAATTGAGTGCTCAATATGTATGACTTAATGTAATTTTGATCACTCAAAGTGCATTGCTGCCGGAGGAGATATCGGGGTATGCCCCCAAAAATGTTTAAATTAAGCCCATCTGAGGTTGCTTCTGGTGTCTTTTGGAGCTCTAGAAAGATTGTAGCTCAGATATTGTTGCATGTTGAAGTAAATGTGGTAGGGCTGTATGAAATCTCCTCCTAAACATTGTGTCCTTAAAGTGAGGAATTACCTCTATGATGAAACTTAGCAGGGTTGTATGATCTCTCCGAACATAAGTTGTATACTTTATAATGGTCACCATATTTCATATCAAACATTCTGTGTGAAGGAAATAATGAAAAAATAATATACAAGAGAAAAGGAGGATGAGGAAAGGAAAAAGATGTGACCTAGCTTTCGAAAAAGAACACTTTCCTGCAAAAGTTGGAAGTCAAAGAAATTTCGTATCTAATAGATATTCTTGGATACCAAATTTTATTGACTTGCTGTACAAAATGGCGACATGGTTAGTAATTAAAGGTAAGTATTTGATAAAAATTGTTTCACGGGCCCTATGATAGGTGACACATACATGTAGGAGATAATAACCTGATAACATCTTGCATGTTATTTCTGAGCACACCCTCTAGTTTCTCTGCCGGAAATCCCATAGCAACTATGTTAGGTTTAATATCTGATTAACAAGTGGGTGTGGTTAAGAATATAATCGTTTAACATGAACACAACACATGTAAACAAATTACAAATCTCTGCAGTTTGTGTAAACTGTGTATATATATAATTTGTACATGTACATGATATGAACTCACACATAAATGTATACAAACACATACAGACAGACAGACAGACAGTACACACACATACGTATATATATATATGGACAGATACACATATACAGATGAGCACACATATAATTATACATACAGACACATATATCTGGGCAGACACGCATATACATACAGACATATATCTGGGCAGACACGCATATACAGACAGACACATACATGTTTGTTAATTATGTTTTTACGCCATTTGCTAGCATGCTAGGCACATGAATTTTCATGTATATATGGACAGATACATGTACATATATAATAGATACACATATATAGACAAACAAATATACAGACAGACAGACAGTATATAGAGAAGGATACACGTTAAATCAAGATCAAATCCATCTTCTTTATATCTTCTTTTTTTCTTTGATACCAAACCTTTAATTACTGATGCCATTTCTAATAAAACATATGAAAAAATGGTATACTATCAATGCAATATTGGTCCATGGAATTTTGGTCCCACTGTGACAGCACTAAGAAATGTAGCTACCCATTCACCTATAGTGGATATACAGTGTGTACTACAGTGTACCAGACCCTACCAGGTTCGTTCGTAGAAGGGAAGGGATTACAGTGGACACTACTGAGTCTTTCTGACCACAATGTATAGTGTACCAGACCCTCCTTGCTTCGTAAAGGGGAAGGGATTACAGTGGACACTACTGAGTCTTTCTGACCACAATGTATAGTGTACCAGACCCTCCTTGCTTCGTAAAGGGGAAGGGATTACAGTGGACACTACTGAGTCTTTCTGACCACAATGTATAGTGTACCAGACCCTCCTTGCTTCGTAAAGGGGAAGGGATTACAGTGGACACTTCTGACCACAGTACCAAACCCTCCCTGGTTCGTAGAGAGGAAGGCATTACAGTGGACACTACTGAGTCTTTCTGACCACAGTGTATAGTGTACCAGGCCCTCCTTGCTTCGTAAAGGGGAAGGGATTACAGTGGACACTACTGAGTCTTTCTGACCACAATGTATAGTGTACCAGACCCTCCTTGCTTCGTAAAGGGGAAGGGATTACAGTGGACACTACTGAGTCTTTCTGACCACAGTGTATAGTGTACCAGACCCTCCTTGCTTCGTAAAGGGGAAGGGATTACAGTGGACACTTCTGACCACAGTACCAAACCCTCCCTGGTTCGTAGAGAGGAAGGCATTACAGTGGACACTTTTGACCACAGTGTACCAGATCCTACCTGGTTCGTAGAGTGTTACTACAGTGGACACTTCTGACGACAATGTGTACAGTGTACCAGGCCCTCCTTGGTTCGTAGATGGGAAAGAATTACAGTGGACACTTCTGACGACAGTGTGTACAGTG
>OX345650.1:1070000-1075000 GCA_947044365.1 Petrosia ficiformis | reverse complement strand
ACACATACATGTACATATATACACATGTACATGCAGTACACATACATGTACTTGTAAACACATGTACATACAGTACACATACATGTACTTGTAAACACATGTACATACAGTACACATACATGTACTTGTAAACACATGTACATGTACATACAGTACACATACATGTACATGTAAGCACATGTACATGTACATACAGTACACATACTTGTACTGTATACACATGTACATTAGTACACATACACATAATTATATGTATATGTATTCTTGTTATCATGATGTCATTATTACCTCATATACTTTTGAAGCAAATATTTTGGTTCTATAATATCTCACTACAAATGAAGGGGCTTTAGGAGGAGGAGGAGGGAGAGAGATAGGAAGAGGAGGAGGAGGAGGAGAAGGAGAAGGAGGAGGAGGAGGGAGACAGACAGAGGAGGATGGAGACAGACAGAGAGAGAGAGGAGGAAGAGGAGGAGGAGGAGGAGGAGGAGGAGGAGGAGGAGGGAGACAGAGCCAGAGAGAAAGAAGATTCATAATCCACTTACAAAATATTTTTCAAAACATACCACAAGTTCCTCCACTGAAATTAGGAATTCCTTCTAATCTGATAGCTTTTAATAACATAGTTTTAGGAGCATAAGTTAAGTTGTTTCTCATTAAGTGACCATAGTATTGTACATATCTTCTTTGACTGGGTATAGTAACACCCTAGTGATGAGAATGGAGATGGATAAATAGATGAATTACAAATAGATAGATGGTCTAGACGCATGGATGGATGAATAGATGGATGGATGAACTGTCACAGTTTTTTTGGACTACCATTGGCCCAAAGAGCTTCTTATTTGGCACTGCACAGTTCTCTGTTTGGCACTAATTATATTATCACTAACAGCATTAACTCTTTGTTAATCGGCTCAAGATGTATTCCTAATGGTGCACACACTAACCATTGTTGAACCAATTTGGCCCATGCTTCAAAAACTCTGTATTGAACCAATTCTGGTACTTTTGTTATTCAATTAGTAATACTTTGTCTTAATCCATTATTTGGTACAAGAAGCCAAAACAATTTGCAAATGCAGGAAATACACTTATTAGGATTCCCATTTAATTGGCTTTCCGAACAACTATATAGAGCATTTGAAAAGAGAATGTTTCATTGTGAGTGAATATTGAAAATACTAAAATGACAAGAGAATAGGGTTGAGTTTATTGTTTTAGTTATAACTAAAATCTCTTTTAGTAAGGCATTGTGACTTTTAGTTCATTAAAATATGCAATCAGTGTTTTTGATAAGTTCATATGACACACCATTGACCCAAAGAGCTTCTTATTTGGCACTGCACAGTTCTCTCTGGGCCATATAATTATGATTATAACTATCACTAACAGGACTACCTCTTTGTTAACTGGCTCAAGATTCCCAATGGCACACACACTAACCATCGTTGAGCCAATTTGGCCCATGCTTCAAAACATATCAAAAACTCCGATTGCAATTATATATTGAATCATTTCCCAATTCTAACAGAGATGTACATGTGTGCACCTTTGCATTTTGTGTCCTAGCTTCTCCATAAAACTGAAGAGCATCTTTTACAGTATCAAATAACCTATCATGTAACAGATAAGCACATATCATCACTCCTGTTCTACCCTATAGAAGAGATTGTGTAATGTGTGACACATGTGACACTTATGAATATCTTATACATATACAAATATACTGCAAGCGTGTTCTAATATTAAGTACATGTACATACACAGATATACATGTACACGACATGCATATACATTGCATATCTGAATGCACACTGTACAAGTACATGTACAAGTACATGTACATACACAGATATACATGTATGCGACATGCATATACATTGAATATCTGAATGCACACTGTACAAGTACATGTACATACACAGATATACATGTACACGACATGCATATACATTACATATCTGAATGCACACTGTACAAGTACATGTACATGTACATGTACATACACAGATATATACATGCATATACATGCACACTGTACAAGTACATGTATATATACATATACATGACTACATGCATATATCTGTGTATGTACATGTACATACACAGATATATACATGTAGTCATGTACAGTGTATATATATATACATGTACATGACTACATGTACATACACACTATACACACACTGTACAAGTACATGTATATATACATATACATGACTACAAGTACATACACACTATACACACACTGTACAAGTACATGTATATATACATATACATGACTACATGTGCATACACACTATACACACACTGTACAAGTACATGTATATATACATATACATGACTACAAGTACATACACACTATACACACACTGTACAAGTACATGTATATATATATACATATACATGTACACACACTATATACATGTACATGACTACATGTACACACACACTATACACACACTGTACAAGTACATGTATATATATATACATATACATGTACACACACTGTACAAGTACATGTATATATATACATATACATGTACACACACTATATACATGTACATGACTACATGTACACACACACTATACACACACTGTACAAGTACATGTATATATATACATATACATGTACACACACTGTACAAGTACACACACACTATACACACACTGTACAAGTACATGTATATATATACATATACATGTACACACACTGTACAAGTACATGTATATATATACATATACATGTACACACACTATATACATGTACATGACTACATGTACACACACACTATACACACACTGTACAAGTACATGTATATATACATGTACATACACACTATATACATGTATTACCTTTCCAGCTTTACAATGTACTACAGCCACATTTCTACTATCTCCTTTTAACCAGCTATCCATATCTTCACAGAATGGTTTTATTAATTCAAAAGGTGGAGCATTGTGATCATCAAATGGATAGGTAGCAACTGAAATATGAGAATAATTAATTAATACTTTGTCCAGTATATTACCAAGTTATATTGACCAATACACTTTTGATCTAGCAGGAAGACTAAAGTCTGACAAATTCTCTATGTCTGTGTCTGTCTTATCCACATCCTATACACCCACACACACACATCCACCCACCCACACACACACACACACACATCCACACACACACACACACACACACACAAAGTAGTATAACGACCAATTTTAGATACACATAAACATGTACATATAGTTATAGTGAGCTATCTTCTCAAATTATTCTAATAGTAAAATAATATAATTATGACTAACTACATGAAAATGGAAATAAGTCAATTAGTTTTGCAAACAGCTTTACTAAATGAACTAAAACATTACAAGTTTATAGTCATGGACTATTAAATGACACCAACGTGTGGTTACACTATGATAACGATAAACTATACAATAAGTACTTCTATGTATATATAGATAGATGTAGGCAAGGATGAAAGAATTTTAATATTACCAAATGAGTCTGTAGGTGTAAACCAGTATATACACACTGTAAACATTTTATTACTATTTAATGGCTAATGAGGGATACACAATCAGACACACAGACACTCAGACACAGACCAACACACAGAGACAGACCAATACACAGACACAGACTGATGCACAGAGACAGACTGATGCACAGAGACAGGCACAGACATAGACCAACACACAGAGACAAACCAATACACAGACACAGACTGATGCACAGAGACAGGCACAGACATAGACCAACACACAGAGACAAACCAATACACAGACACAGACTGATGCACAGAGACAGACTAATGCACAGAGACAGGCACAGACATAGACCAACACACAGAGACAAACCAATACACAGACACAGACTGATGCACAGAGACAGGCACATACACAGACCAACACACAGAGACAGACCAATACACAGACACAGACTGATGCACAGATACAGACTGATGCACAGAGACAGGCACATACACAGACCAACACACAGAGACAGACCAATACACAGACACAGACTGATGCACAGATACAGACCAATACACAGACACAGACTGATGCACAGATACAGACTGATGCACAGAGACAGGTACATGTAGATACACAGACACATGCAGGCATGAGCTGAATAGAGAAAATCATATTTTTTGTAATTCAAGAAATTTTGATTTTGTGGTTGTATTTTGTCATTACAGCAAGATGCTGGTGAAATCATGTATCCAGGAAGAGTACACATCCTGGATACCAAATTTCATTGCAAAAGTATTTCAAAACAACTGTACACATGTACATGTACATATATATATACATGTCTATATATATATACATACATGTACATGTACATATACACACATATACATGTATGTACATGTACATACATGTACATGTACATATACACACATGTACATGTACTGACCTCTTTGACGAAATCTTGCTGGATCATATGATCTTTCTGAACACAAATTATATACTTTATAATGTTCTCCATGTTTATCATCAAAGAATCTAGAGGAAACAAGACAGACAAAGGAAGAAGAAGGCAGAGGATTATTAAATGAACTGAGAAAACAAGGAAGAAGAGGATGAGAAGGAGGAGGAGAAAGAGGATGAGAAAGAGGAGGAGAAAGAGGAGGAGGAAGAGGCTGAGTGGTCTGATACTCAATTGACTACTGAAGTTATGCAACACTGAGCAGAAATGTTAATATGATGAAAGCCTTTCAGTATTGCATTACTAGTAGTACAGGGACCAGCTCTACTCTCACAAAATGGGCCTATACACTGAGACACATTAATATTAGTAAATAATTGTTTAGTTCAATATAAAAAAATAATAATAGAAGAGGGAGGAACTAGTGGAGGAGGAGGTGAAGGTAGTGGAGAAGGAGGAGGTGATGGAGGAGGAGTAGGAGGAGGAGGTAGTGGAGGAGGAGGTAGTGAAGGAGGAGCAAGTAGTGGAGAAGGAGGTGATGGAGGAGAAGTAGGAG
>OX345650.1:985000-1065000 GCA_947044365.1 Petrosia ficiformis | reverse complement strand
TAGAATAATACAACATATGATGTATATATTACAATCTCAATGTGCATCCCATTGCATAAATATTAACTGTATTTTCCTTGGCTACTGTATATATATATGTATAGGTTATAACACCCTACGAGTGCTATATCAGATTTATAATCACCGAGCACGAAGGCCGTATGCCCGAGGGCGAGGTGATTATAATTCTGATATAGCATGAGTAGGCGTGTTATAATTAATATATTTCACGAAAGACAAAACCTTTGTTGATGTCTGATGCTTCTCCTACCTTTTTGTCGGCACTTTGGAGAAGGTAAGCGTTGTTTCTTGTAGTCTGTTTCGACAGCAGGTTTTATATCTGACCACAGGGTGCTATATCTGATATATAAACCTGTGGTTTACTTTGATGTTTCGCCGTATCGGGATATATATACATATATAATATATAATTAATATTATATACGTAATTATATATAATCATAATAATATTTATATAATATTATAATATAATAATAAATTATTATAATTACTACTTTCAAAATTAAATTATATAATATGAATGTTTAATTAAATGTATAATTACCATGTGACCACTGATGATCTCAAATTAAGCAAAGGTCACAATTTAAATCTACCGGTGTGATCACAAATATTATAACTATAACTATCATACATATTAGTTTTGTTTTAGTTATAACTATAAGTGGTCATTATTGTTATACTAACACATGAATATATGAATCTACATCCATTATGAATGTACTGATAGAAGACATATATCAGATGATAGTGTTGTTTTAGTTAACTATAACTAAAACTCCTTTTAGTAAGACATTATGACTTTTAGTTAACTAAACTATAACTAAATTACAAGTCTACTGCAATAACTATAACTAACTAAAATGGAAACTGACCGATAATAGGCACTTTTAGTTAGTTAACTAAAACTAAAACCCCTTTAGTAAGATTAAAATTGTTTTAGTTCATTAACTATAACTAAAACTGTGATAAATTAGACAAACTATAACTATAACTAAAAGCAGTCAGTATTGTCTTACTAAAATGATACTAGAGATCAGAGGCAGTGAACATCAGTTTGGTAATTGGTATAAGTCCTTATCCGCCATTATTTTTATTATCAGTAACGATTAGTTTCGAGTGATGTATTGATATTGTAAAAAGTGTACTAATAATCTCATTTCTTATTTACAATACTCATAAAAAGTTCATTTTCATTGAAAAAACCAGATACCAGATACCAGATACCAGAAGGTAGATGTAACATCCCATCAGCTATGAGTAGATATCTACAGTCATTCTCGGTTCATCCCATAATAATTATTGATACATGCACAATTCCGAATTAATCTATAATAATATACCTATATGTATGTAATTAGCTAAGTAAACTGATTGTAGTAGTTTTATACGTATGTGTAAACTGTCCTTATTTATTATTACACACACCACCTCATATAGTCAATCTTCTTACTTTGACAACTTTTGAGTTAATTTACGTGATCAAAAAAGACTACCGGTTCTTCAAAGCTTTTAGCCATAAACTCACAAAGAATTGGTACTGTTTAATACCACACTGTGTTACTAAAATAACTTTAGAGAGAGCGTTCATCACCTACACATACAACATGCATTATTATACCTGCATGTACATGTACTATATAAGCCAAATGAAGTGTATAATAATTAATAACCACACAATATAACATGTACCAGCAATGCTGCAAATAATGTACATGTATCTACTATTAAAATCATGTTTTTAAAGTATTACTGTTGTGTTCAGCAACAAGAAACATTGAGTTTCTTCTTCGCCCTCATGGGCCAACAATTTTAAGTTTAATTATATATAAAATTTATATATATATAATAATAATTTATATATATATATATATATATACATACAAATTGCAGTGGTCATATATATATATATATGTATATATCAAGATGTTTGTGTAATATACATAATTATTACATATAATTATTGTTAATAGTAATTATTACTAATATAATTATTACATACATACCTGCTATATTATTATCATTAATTTGTATAGTACTCACTAGAGCTAACAGGAACACACTTTCAGAGCAATTTTCTCGGAATCCAACACAACAAATCACTCTGTAACTCTCTCACAAAACAATCAACTTGCTTGGCAATCAATTCCTTATTTCTTTGTTATTTTTACCTTCTAAGTAGTAGAAATTATACATATATCCAAAAAGCCTACGAGAGCACTTCCGCCATGTTACGTCTTCTTTTACAAATGGGCGTGGCTTTTAATAAACACATTTACAGATCATAAGTGCAGGGATATTCCTATTTTTACAATCGCCATTTCACAACAGTGAGTTCAACTGTGTATTACTGTTGTTATATTGGAGGTGTATGTTTAGTAAACAACTTTGTAAAGAACGGCGAATAAGCGTGCTATAGATTTTAAGACCCTAATATCGATCTAGGTCTGAGAGCACGCCCTCTCAAGAGGCGCCGTTCTTTACACTTGATCCACATGCATACCATGTGTAAAAACACCGTACACTCATTTTTATTTTATATATATAGTTCTATGATGCAGAACAGGGGAGCAGAAAGGTCCACGAGGTTATTCCTACTTGTCATTATACTGTTATTTGGCATAACACTTGTGCTCTACTTCATGAAACGATCCGAGTTGTTGGCTTTTCAGGAAGAATTAGTTATAAGCAAGGTTAATTATGAGTTACCCCGGTAACTGAGATATTAGCCACCACCCCTTGATCCCAGAGAGAGTGGGGTTTTATAAATCCTAACAAGTCGCAACATTAATGAGGTGGCAAGTATCTGTATGTTACTTGAGTTATATTAAAAATATCCAAAGGTCATTCACATTCACCTTGTCCTCAGAAAAATTTTCATAACTTTAGTTTAGAATGACCAACAATCTTTTTACCTGTACCATTTTCATATAATTATCCTTCCCGTTCTTTTTTGTGTATGTCAAATTTCAATCCATAGCTTCATTATTGTATAATCATGTATTAACCTTATGACATTAAACTATACCCTATATTACATATAAAGTCATCACATCTTAATTTTGAGGACATCGTAATGTAAACAGACGTTTAAGATTATGGTACGTAAAACATATACATACCATATGTTGTTGTTTAATGTGGTTTAGATGGTTATATATAACACTAATGGATATACATATGCTGTAGTACTATATAACGCAATATGTACATGTACTTATTCACAACACACACACACACACACACACACACACTAATGACATTGTTCTGGTATGCCAACAATGATCACTTGTAATATTATGTGTAGTTTTTCAACATTTTAAAAGTGGTCATTATTAGCAAATTTTTAGTTACATTAGACCTACAGTTAGCCTGTTCACACATGCGTATGTGATGTTAGATTCGGACCCTGCCAGCTGAGCTGCCTTGGTACCTCAGTTGTTAAGAGCATCTGTCCGGAGTGCAGAGTTTATTGGGTTCAAATCCCACCTGAAGCAACTAATTTTCATTTTTCCATTGTGCCTCAGGTGTCTTTCTTTCTTTCTTTCTCTTTCTTTCCATCTCAGGTGTCATCATGTATAATTTAATCACTGTCTAGTTAACAAAACTCATAATGCCTTATTCAACAAGGAGTTATAACTCTAATTAGTACACACAATTATAAATATGCGCACACAATATATAATTATAATATAATATATATATATATATCCCGATACGGCGAAACATCAAAGTAAACCACAGGTTTATATATCAGATATAGCACCCTGTGGTCAGATATAAAACCTGCCGTTGAAACAGACTACAAGAAAACAACGCTTACCTTCTCCAAAGTGCCAACAAAAAGGTAGGAGAAGCGTCAGACATCAACAAGGTTTTGTCGTTCGTGAAATATATTGATTATAACACGCCTACTCGTGCTATATCAGATTTATAATCACCTCGCCCTCAGGCCTACGGCCCTTGTGCTCAGTGATTATAAATCTGATATAGCACTCGTAGGGTGTTATAACCTTTACATACAGGCTTGCATACACAATGTTTAGTTATGGGAAAATGCTAGATCAGTGTTCATAAAGTACCATCGTTTGGTTCATCAATTACAATATAAATATTATGTTCAAAATATGATTAATTATGAGGATAATATATTTAATCAACTGTGGATCAGAGGGTAGGAACATTAATATAATAGGAATTATAATCTCTTAATCATTATAATACAAGGTTTCAGGTGGACTGGGGTCCTGGCAGTTGAAGTAATGTATTATTTCCATGACTAGGAATGGCTCTATCTGCAAAATGGGGCTACACATACGTACATGTACACATCACCTCAGTGTTGTATTTGAGAACTCCCTAGTAGACCAGCTAAAAGCTGATAGGACATCTGTCAAAGAAAACATTGTCACAACTGGGACCCCTCCATATACATGTAAAATCCACATACATATATACATACACAGAAACAAGCCACTGAAATTGAGGATGCACTGAGTCAGAAAGCAGCTAATCTACAACAAGCTGTACAGAGTGCAGAGCAAAACGTAGACAAACTTCAGACACAGGCAACCAAGTGAGTTGAATCACCAACTGAATACTTGTATGTGTGTATGTATTTAATATCAAATTATTATATGTATGTATGTACATGTATATTCGTCTTATGATTAACAAAAAGTGAAATAATAATATCAATTAAGTAATTTTATTTGCCATTTTGTAAATGAGATTTAGACTCCTGGAAGAGTTATCGTTAAAGTTCTTAGATGCTTCATTTGTCGGTTCCTATGCAGAATGGTCAAGTAGTAAGCATCCCCTTCATCCTTTTGACAGAATCTTACAACCTCCCCCATTGGAAGTTAGATTACCAATAGCAGGAGTTTCCTTATAGCATTGTAGTGCAGCGCCGCTGCGCAAATTGTTTCTCCATTTTTTTTTGCAAATGTTTTTTATTAAAAAAATGTTTTTTTTGTTGAATTATAGTATTTTTTTTCCTGCACAAACATGGATCTAAGACAGTAATTCAAGCTTGAATTAGTGAATTGTAGTTGTAACTTGGTTTAATAAATGGGTGTGGTCAATTGGAAAAGGGTTTGACTTTAGCTGTGGCTAATATTACTGATCTAGTTTTTATTTCTGGGGACAGTGGGGAGAGCCCTGCAATAGGCATAGCACACCAACCCCGTGTATGCTCCTCTTGGCAAATTGAACGCCTAGAGATGTTGACTTATGACAAAAATTTGCATGTTATATGTACGGAGATTATACACTTAATCATGCATTTAAAACTATGAATTTTTAATAAGCTCTGTTTCATCTCAATGTACTTTTAGTCTTCTACTAGATACTTTTCCTCTTTATACTTTCAAGTGTAGACTTAATGTCCCACCCCTTTCATTAATCATATCGTTAAAAATACTTATTCATTTGTAGATGTGAGGACCAGCTGTTGAAAACTGACAAAGAATTTGAAGAAAATGTAAAGAAAGCTACTGCATATGAGAAAGAAAAAGATTCTTTGTCACACCAATTAGTAAGTAATAAGCATGTATATGTACATGTATGTGTATGTACATGTGTATATGCACATGTACATGTACATTTGTATGTGTACTGTGTACATGTATCTATGTACACGTATGTGTGTATAAATGTATGTATGTGTGTGTGTGCTCATGTGTGTGTTTGTGTTTGTGTGTACATGTGAGTGTGTGTGTATGTGTATGTGTGTTAGGGTGTGTGTTTGTGTTTGGCTCAAATTGGTTATACATTACATGTACATGTACATACAGTATGTTTATATGTTTATGTAGATATATAAAATACATGTACATGTATATGTGTGTGTATTGTGTAATACATTTGTGTATGTACACATGTATATGTACATGTATGTGTACTGTGTACATGTATCTATGTACACGTATGTGTGTATACATGTATGTATGTGTGTGTGTGTGTGCTTGTGTTTGTGTGTACATGTGAGTGTGTGTGTATGTGTATGTGTGTTAGGGTGTGTGTTTGTGTTTGGCTCAAATTGGTTATACATTACATGTACATGTACATACAGTATGTTTATATGTTTATGTAGATATATAAAATACATGTACATGTATATGTGTGTGTATTGTGTAATACATTTGTGTATGTACACATGTATATGTACATGTATGTGTACTGTGTACATGTATCTATGTACACGTATGTGTGTATACATGTATGTATGTGTGTGTGTGTGTGCTTGTGTTTGTGTGTACATGTGAGTGTGTGTGTATGTGTATGTGTGTTAGGGTGTGTGTTTGTGTTTGGCTCAAATTGGTTATACATTACATGTACAGTATGTTTATATGTTTATGTAGATATATAAAATACATGTATATGTGTGTGTATTGTGTAATACATTTGTGTATGTACACATGTATATGTACATGTATGTGTACTGTGTACATGTATCTATGTACACGTATGTGTGTATACATGTATGTATGTGTGTGTGTGTGTGCTTGTGTTTGTGTGTACATGTACAAGTGTGTGTGTTTGTGTTTGGCTCAAATTGGTTGTACATTACATGTATGTTTATATGTTTACGTAGATATTAAAAATACATGTACATGTATGTATGTGTGTGTGTGTGTGTATTTATTTGTGTGTGTACATAATTATCTACATGTTTATACATGTATGTATACTCTATTTCAATACTTACAGAGGCAGGTACAAGAGGAAGTTCAAAGTATCCAAGGTATGAATGTATCTAATATAATCCTATATATTCCATTAATATGATGTATTGAAACAGTGAAAAACAGTGCTCTAGAAAGTGACAAAAATATGTTGACTGAAAAGCTCAGTAAATCGGAATCTGCACTCAGAACATGTAGTTCTAGTTCTGATTGTACTTACAAGCTGTCTCAGTGTGAAGCATCTTTGAGAGACATGACAAACAAGTTGTGAGTCAAGCTTTCTATGAAGAAACATGTATTGTTTAGTAGGTCAATAATGACCACTTTTACATGTGTATGTCAATGTTGTCCCTAGGAGTGATGTCCAAGATTGCCATCAAAGACTAAGATTACTTTGATACTGATTGAACCCTAACCACAAGGGAACCCTAACCCTACCCTTAACTCTACCCTAAATGAACATAATGATATTCATGAGATTTTGATGGACATAAATGGTCCCTGCAGCATGATAGCATGGCACTCTGCCACTCTACTTTTTATTATTAAATGAAAATGGTGGCACTTATTTAGTGTACATGTACATAATGGAGGTAATGCTGTATTTGAAGAGAATGGAAAGAGATTAATAGTCAGTAAGAGACCGGTCATTTTGAAATGGGTGGAGCTTAGGGTTGGGCTATAATTAACATTCTACTTTTTTCTGGGGACAACACTGTTATGGTTGTAGTATAACAAAATCTGTACCTGTTCATAACCTCAAAATTATGATGTGATGACTTTATACATGTACATAACTACATGTACATGTATGATTGTATCATGTACATGTACTATAGTGTATAGTTTAATGTCGTAAGATTAATACATGATTATCACTAATAAAGTATTGGATTGGAATTTGACATATGTACAGTACAACTGAACGTAAAGGATATCTACATGAAAATGGTGTTGGTATATACTATAATCAAAGATTATTGGTCATTCTAAACTAAATCCATAGTGAATGACTTCGTTCATGTTAGAAAAGTGCAAGTTCCTTAAATAACTGAACCAATATATATCAGAAATACTATTAACTTATAATTATAATAACAAGATATATGGAGAAAAAAGTGTCGCTTTGTGGTGTCCAACATTCATTTACCATGGGCTTGGCTGACTATTCATGCACAATAGCTTAATATTTTGATTACTTACTGGATCTTTTGAACTTTAGGAATATATTTCGGGCAGAATAGCTATTAGTCTACATAAGCTTTCTTCCTGCTGGTCAGTAGAGCTCTAATGCACATTGTATTATGCACCACGCCCATTAATTGACCAAGCCAATCGGAATGATGCAACTTCATAACTATATATACAACTCATAGTTGCATATGTGACACAAGCATACATGTATATATATACAGTGAACCCGTGGAAAAGCAATCATAGAGATGGCCCTATAGGCTATAAGATTTATAATATATATAATTATGAGGATGATCTTTATAATTTATCTCACAGGACCTCTTGTATACAGCGATGTCCACAGAATGAACCTGTGGATGATTTGGGTGATAGGATGAAGCGATAAGAAAATTTTAATTTTCATAAAATTAATATCATTCAGGAACAACCTAGTAGTA
Organism: Petrosia ficiformis; assembly: GCA_947044365.1. Lineage (NCBI taxonomy): Eukaryota > Metazoa > Porifera > Demospongiae > Haplosclerida > Petrosiidae > Petrosia > Petrosia ficiformis. The sequence continues at coordinate 1,056,659 of OX345650.1, read as the reverse complement.
CTCTTTCATTTGGAAAATGTTCACTAATTAAATCAAACTTTGTAAAAGATTATTAACAACACATATAATCATTTCATCAATAATTGTTACAATTATATACAACGTATGTACAATTCCCATCAGCATATCTGTATACTCTACTAATTATCGTTACAAAAAACTGAGGTTTACTGTTGTGTGTTAAGGGAAATCTCTAAGGTAACGTGACAGAAACTTTGTAGGATATGTAAGAAAACAGACACAGCATATTTCCATGTTATCTTGAGAAACATACCATGTCTTCCTGCAAGATTCTACAAAGTTTTTGTCATGATGCAGATCAGGAAACCTCTTATCATTTGTAGTGTATATTGTGTTCCAAAGTTTATTTTGATCTACTCCAGAGTGTACGTGAACCTGGTCTATGTGATCCACTTCTTTCAGTCACTCTCATAGGAGTAGGAGGGAGTGTGTGATCCTCTTTTGTGATTCGTAATCCAACACTACGTGATCGTGGTCTTGTTCCATGATGTGAGAAAGGACGTTTGATTATATCAGCAGAGTTAGGTCTGTTTTGGAGAGAAGTGGTATTTCTACGAGATTTGCTTGAATGTTGACTTGATTTCATTTCTGCTTGGTCCAATTCATTTTGTAATCGTTCGTGAAAGTTCTTTTGAGGTCCATTACCCTCCCTGAAAGAGAACCTTGAATGTGCACTGCGAATTATTGTGTCGTGTTTTGGAAGTTTAAAAGGTGTGTCGTATCTACCCTCAACAGATTGACTTTGTTCAAAAACAGTGGGACGTTCTACATGTGGTGGATGACTGCTTCTCCGTACTGGATTCCAAACATACTGCGATTCACTAGTGTGAGGTCTTGTATGATTTCTAGATTCTTGTTGAAATGGATCAATCTCTCCAGTAGCTGCCATTCTCATCATGTTGAGGACGATAGTCTTCTCTAATAGATAGATAATGTACAGTTAAATTATTAGTAACTCGTCTTAGACACAAGGTGTACACAAATAGTTGTACATTTATCAAAACAAGATTTAAATGCCAAAAATTACAATTCACTGATAGATTGTCACAGTAGTAATACAGTCACATCAACAATCTTAAATTGTTGATTATTATATATACTACAATTATTATAATGTTAGTTTTGTTTACCATATGAACGAATCTTTTACGTGCAATGGTTAACACACGAAAAATAAATTTGTGAAATTTATGAAATTTTTAGGATGTACATTTTGCACACGTGAAATTAATTCCTGCAAAAATTTTTATATTATGTTAGATGGGACAATAATGACCACTTTTATTAGATGTAGCAAAGCTTACTGAAGTCAGTTTTAGTTAACTAACTAAAAGTGCCCATTATTGGATGTTATTGCAATTTACCTGTGTAATGAAGTTATCAACAGTAATTAGTTAACTAAAAGTCACAATGCTTTATTAAAATAAAACACTATATAATATACATGTACCTGTATCTGAAGCAGATTGCAGCCATGCTTGACACACTGGTATAGAATCAGTTTGAAGGATACGACACAGTAGATCAAGAAGCTGTATTGTAATAAATTATACAGATCTGAACTACACTAGTAAAATGGAGTAGTTTGAAGTAGAGTAATGTGTGTATTAACTGTATAAACTGTATAACCACACAATGTGATCATGTGATTTTTGTCTAGTCAAACTCAAGATGAAACTTAAATACACTCGTCCTGTTATTATATCTTCCAAAGCTGCATGGATAGTTATATTCTGTAATTCAGCCCTGCACTTTTTCATCTTTTATGGAGATCTACATACGATAATCAATATAGCATACTTGCCTACAGTATACAATCCTGGTACAGTATTTCAAGGTCTCTTATTTTTATCTTTCCCACTACTTGGTCTATTAGCAGATGTATGGCTCAACAGGTTCAGAGTATTATGTATAGGAATGATTGCAGTTGCTGTTGCTATGTTTGTCTTCTGTATACTGGGGGCAGTATCTTATGTACCAACTGATGCAAATAATGATACACCAGTCCAGCTAACTGCAGTAGTCCCTTTACTAATTGGTATGATAGGGGAAGGTATGTTCGAAGCTAATGCCATACAATTTGGTACTGACCAACTTGTCGATGCACCTTCCCAATAACTCAGGTGCATTGGTATTGCTGGTCAACTTTCTTGTGTCGAATTGCTGTCTACTACTCAACTATTAGTACTCTAGTGTATTGTTCAAGTAGCTTTTGTCTGCCACATAAACTAGTTTTGTATGTTGCTGTATTTGGTATATTATTATCGACTGTCTGTGTAATTATCTTTCTTATTCAAAAAAAGACGTATAACATCATAGCAGCTGGTAAAAACCCTATCAAACCAGTTTATCAAGTATTGAAGTATGCAATTAAAAATAAGTATCCGAAATTGAGGAGAGCATCTACATACTGTGATGACAAAATGCCATCAAGGCTTGATTTTGGGTCAAAGGATTTTGGAGGTCCATATCTGAAAGAACAAGTGGAAGATACTAGAGCTTTTTTGTGGATTACTCTACTTCTTTGCTCATTAATTGGATTCAATTTAAAAGGAGACACGTATTCTCTAGCACATAAACTACAAGAGGCTGGTTTTCCATCAAAACTTAACTGTATTGTGTTTGGTTTTGATCTGAATAATATAATGCATTTGACAATTGTACTAGTAATACCTGTATATCAGCTTATTGTGCTACCTCTTACACGGAACTATTCACCTAGTATGGTTAAAAGAATGGGCATTGGTCTAGTCTGTTCATTTCTGTCTGTATTGATGTCTATTATCATTAAAGCAAGCATAAAACAGAATGGAAACACGCACCCAGAGTGTAGCGTATATATATTATCTACTTTGAATAAAACTATACCGGACTCTGATTTCATCTACCCAGCACTCTTCATACCACAGTTTTTGAATGGATTGTCTTATTTCTTTGTTTTCGTCACAGCATTAGAATTTATTTGTGCTCAAGCACCACAGATGATGAAAGGAATGCTAATTGGTCTATGGTATGCACTCATTAGTGTAGACTACTTTTTTATAGGCCTATTTGATGTCTTCATTCTTCATGAATGAAAGTCGCTGATACAGGATGGTACCTTTATCAGGCTTTCAAAGGTTTTTGTATACTTGTTTCGTTCCTGTGTTTTGTAGCAGTTTCTAAACGTTATAAATACAGGGTAAGAGGAGATCCAGGTTATCGACAAGCTATTATAGAAGATATATATACTCGTTATCTTGAGAGGCAAGAAATTGCAAGACAAGAGAGACGGCTTCTTGCGAGAAATATGGCTACTGTAAACTATACACAATTGTAATCCTAGTTCTGAAGTGTCTGTTATACATAATTATAACTAAATATTCATTCTCACTGTGAAGGCAGAAGGGCATGGTAATCATTCTATGTGTCAGTGTGTCTGTGTGTCAGTGTGTCTGTGTATTAGCAAACCTTTTGAGTAACTATGATAGTTGGGAGCTCATTTGTTTATTATTTTTAATTATATGACTTTATATATAATATGCATTAATGTCATAAGGTTAATACTGTAAATCAATAATGAAGCAATGGTTGATGTACACAATAAAGATTGGGAAGATAAATGCTATGGGCAAAAAGATTGTTGGTTAACATTTTTCTCAGGTCATGGGGTGAATATGAATGACCTTCACCTTCAAACCTTATTAAACTGGTATTTCAACTCTATGCTTTACACAACATAAACAATATACTAGTAACTATGTATCTACCTCATTATCTTCCATTCCATCATAATCTTTATTTTCCATTCCTCGTTGACTTTGTCGACTCATAGGTACAGGAGTTTGTCCTAGTGCCTTAGTAATTGCATTGTGTGTTTTCTTCTCAAGCTCATCTTTCCAAGCATATGTTACAGGAACTAGAGGGGGAGAAAGAGAAAGAGAGAGAGAGAGAGAGAGAATTATGTGCATAAATTATTAGAGGATGGTTTTCATGCCTTTGGAATGCACAAACTAAAGAGAGAAAGAGAATTCACACACAATAATGGTTTACATGCCTACAGAACACACAAGCTAGTTTACCTATGCCAACAGAAGCAAGGTGTTTTGATCTGTTTGCACTATATCTTGTACTTCCAGAAGGCCGAAAAGAAGTACTGAAGTTTTCTCCAGATGGAGCAGACCAGAGTATGCGACGTTCGATGTTATCCTCTACCATGCAAATTGGAGAATCCAGTATTCCTTTCATATGCCTTACTCTTACTGTAGAATGGATAACATGAGTGCATATTATATTGGAATTATGTTGTGATTAATTGACCTTATTGGAATATTGCAAACAAAAACACTATAGCTATTTTATAGTCTCACATGACCGACGTATTGCTAAAATGAGGCTCAGTTTTAGCGATACGTCGGCTGCCCAAGATTGGCTATTTTACTAATCTAACATGATATAAATAAGACTCAATTGTGTAAACAACACTTGTGGTAACAATAATTTTGAACAGATGCTTACATTTAAAAATTTGCTGTTCATCCATCTTTTATGGTAAGACAACTAAAGTTGGTATCTAGGAGGAACATTAACTGTTCTTCGTAGATACCAATTTGATTAGCATCTTATGCACAATGGCTGAATAGCAAGTGTTTGCATTTGTTCAAAATTATCCACCACAAGTGTGGTTTTATAAATCGGGTCACAAATTAGCTTTCATACACACTGTTGACCCTGTCTGTTAGGAAGAGAAACAATATCAACAAAGTTTTTAATTTCAGTTTGTGTCCTGTTTGAAGTTATTGTTACCTAACATTAAACATCAGTAACTGTGTTGTTTTAGTATGACAATATGGCCACTTAGATGTACGTAGTAGGAAATTATTTTTCAAAGGTTTAGCTATAGTATAAATGATTAACTAAAATAATACTTAGGGTTACTGAAATGGTTTAGCTACAGTTAAGTTAGCTATTAAGGCTGGTTTACAATATGACGCAAGCCTTGCTTTGCGTCAGTTGCGTTGTGATAAAATTCTGAAAACTGATTGGTCAAACGCAACAAGCTGACGCAAAGATAGAATCAGATCCTATTCTTGCGTTATATTGCGTCTGACGGCATTAAAAGAAGCGCATCATTTTTACAATTCAACACATTTACGCAATGCAAGGCCTTGCGTCATATTGTGAACCAGCCTTAAGTTGCAATGCCTTAATAAAAGGAGTTTTCATAGTTAACTAAAACAAAATTAGTTTGCAATAATGAATCGCAACAATCACACTAATTGCAACAATCATTTAAAGTTAAATATGATGAATCACTTATAAATATATCAGTTTTATTAATTTACATTACTAACCTGGATGGGGATTATGTCTTGTATAAACCCCAAGTCTACGTGAAGTGCTCCCATCCTCCAAAATATTAGCTTCACTACCGGTCAGACTAGATCTGACATTTCGTGAATACAATAAAGACTTTGAGTGATAGTCTGGACTGGTGTATGATTGTGCTAGAGGATTTGGGAGGAGTAATTCCTCTTGTCCTTTTGGAATAAAACTGGTTGCCATTTCTAAAGATAAAAAATGTAACATGACAACAACTAAGAGCTCAATATCTTTAGGCTGGTATAAAAAATACCTTGCTTAGCCAGGACTTGCAATTTGGAAATATATAAAATGCAATTATATGTATATATAACTTCTTACCATTATGCATGCATCATAGCAAGTAATATTAACTATTTGCATACCTACTGATTCTCCTTTTTAGCTTGCTTGTGTTCAGTAGTTATGTACAGAATTATTCACTGCAGAAAAAAGGCTTTAGGTGGCTTCTTCTGTTGCTATGTTTCGTTGCTAAGCTTATATGATTTACACCTTAGGAGGTCATAGTTTTGGTTGCCAGTTGCATATTTTGGGAGGAGCTGGTAATTTCCTTTGAAACACAATTATGGTGTTATAGGGAACGCCCCTATTGTGGTACTCATTAATTACGTCATCCACATGATATTTGATTGGTCTTTTCGGATTGTGGATTACGTAATGTATTCGCTCCAACACGCCTTCAGGGTTTTTCCCATTTATTAAAATAGTCTATGATTAGAAAAAGACCGAACAAAGTAGCGTGTTTACAGAAATACTCTAGCCTTTTATTGGAATCAGAGACAAGATAAAAGAATAGTTAAATCATAATATAAAAGAAATACTGGAGATCTTCGAAGTACGAGATTTCTGAACTACGAGAAGTTCGAAATTAGCTTAGAACAGGAAACAAGAAAGGAAAAGAACTGCTGGGTACACTCGTTGTGTGTAAATACCAATCATTATTTTCTAAGATCATTTAAGAGTGGTCAGATAACTCGATGATGTCGATAGATGAATCTGCTTTACTGAGAGATGCTATGAATACAGCCCTACCTTCTCATATGACAGTACACAGGCCTTCTGATTCTCTCAATGGTAAGAAATATTAAAATATTCTTTATAATTATTATCGTAATGTATATATATACATATATGATTTACCTATTGTTTGCAAGTACAATGTACAAGTTGTTTGTGCTTTAGCAGGATGTATGCACATAATGTAATTATATAATCTTCATAACATAAATTGACTTGTTTTTAAGTAACCATCAAACTTTATGTTAATGAAACCATAATTGGAAGAATATAAGGAATTCACCCTTTTTTTGTTTGACAGTAACATGTCCTCACCCCCAGCATGCAATATTCTTAGGATATATTCCCACCCCCAGTATTCAATATTCATGTATGAGAAAATGTCCCCAGCCCCAGTATTCAATATTCATGTCTGAGAAAATGTCCCCAGCCCCAGTATTCAATATTCGTGTCTGAGAAAATGTCCCCAGCCTCAGTATTCAATATTCATGTATGAGAAAATGTCCCCAGCTCCAGCATTCAATTTTCCACGAGATTTGGTCCTCAATTCAAGCATTTTATACTCATGTCCGAGAATATGTCCTCATCCCCAGCATTCTATATTCAGGTATGAGAATATGTCCCCGGCCCCAGCATTTGATCTTCCATGAGATTTGGTCCTTATCCCCAGCATTCAATATTCATGTATGAGAATATGTCCTCATCCCAAACATTCAATATTCATGTATGAGAATATGTCCTTATCCCCAACATTCAATGTTCATGTACACTGTATGAGAATATGTCCTCAACCCAAACATTCAATATTCATGTATGAGAATATGTCCTCATCTCAAACATTCAATATTCATGTATGAGAATATGTCCTTATCCCCAACATTCAATAATCATGTCTGAGAATATGTCCTCAACCCCAACATTCAATATTCATGTATGAGAATATGTCCTTATCCCCAACATTCAATAATCATGTCTGAGAATATGTCCTCATCCCAAACATTCAATATTCATGTATGAAAATATGTCCTCATCCCAAACATTCTTCATGTATGTTCATTTTTGAGAATATGTCCTCGACCCCAACATTCTATATTCAATACTGGATTCTGTAGAAGTGTAACTCCAGTCTTAGTCCACAGATCAAACCTCTAACTGCTGATAATAGTTTTAATACTCTAGTTTTGCAAATAATTATATGTTTATGTATATAAAGAAGAATGTGTTTAGCATTTGTTAGGAAGCTGTATACATACAGAAAGCTTAAGATACATGTACATGTATACATGCAGCAAAGACTTAATACAAATGTACATACACCACTGTACATGTATGTTAGCGTGCTCTATCATGTACACGTATATACATCTACATACATGTATACATGCAGCAAAGACTTAATACAAATGTACATACTTCACTGTACATGTATGTTAGCGTGCTCTATCATGTACACGTATATACATCTACATACATGTATACATGCAGCAAAGACTTAATACAAATGTACATACTTCACTGTACATGTATGTTAGCGTGCTCTATCATGTACACGTATATACATCTACATACATGTATACATGCAGCAAAGACTTAATACAAATGTACATACTTCACTGTACATGTATGTTAGTGTGCTCTATCATGTACACGTATATACATCTACATACATGTATACATGCAGCAAAGACTTAATACAAATGTACATACTTCACTGTATGTATGTTAGCGTGCTCTATCATGTACATGTATATACATCTACATACATGTATACATGCAGCAAAGTCGTAATACAAATGTACATACTTCACTGTACATGTATGTTAGCGTGCTCTATCATGTACACGTATACACATCTACATACATGTATACATATAAATATAGTATTTGTGAGTTTGTGGGTGTGTGTTCTAAGCGACCATTGAAAATACACTCACATGTAATATGATATCTACTTGTGTATGTTACAATGGAGTATAATACATGCATACATGTGACTGTTTGATTCAGCATGGTATAGTAGAAACATCCCTCATATTCCTGTTTACATGTACATGTACACATAATTGTTAGTTTATTAAAGACATTATATACTGTTTTACATGTACATGTACATGTACACATATTTGTTAGTTTATTTATTAAAGACATTGTGTGTACATGTATATACTGTTTACATGTACATGTACACATAATTGTTAGTGGACATTGTGTGTACATTTATATACTGTTTTACATGTACATGTACATGTACACATATTTGTTAGTTTATTTATTAAAGACATTGTGTGTACATGTATATACTGTTTTACATGTACATGTACATGAATGTATGTAGTATGTACATGTACATACTGTTTCACATGTACATGTACATGCATGTATGTAGTATGTACATGTACATACTGTTTTACATGTACATATACATGTAGTTATATGGCTTATCTTTTATTGTCAATAAAGTTAATTAATTAGTAAATTAACACATTCCTAATTTCTGATTGGCATGTACATTATTCTAATGTCCTTTTGATATTAAAATATTCCCTTGAGTATAAATACTGAATGAATTTTATTCATGTGGAATATGTATGTAATGTCATTCCATTAATTAAATTACTTTGTATTAACCAATCAGATTTACTTACCATGCAATTAAAATTTATGAGGGCTTAATTTAATACATGTATCAGTTCTGTTGATGAAATTGATGTTAATTTCTCTAATTGTGATATCCTCAACGTTTGCAAGTCTGATAAATCAGACAGAGACCAAGTCCTACAAGTATATGTACATCAAATAGTTGCCATGGTAGCATACATGTACATGTACATGCTTGCCTTGACAGGTCCTACATGTATATGTAGACCTACTCACACCAAATGGTTGCCATGGTAGCATACATGCTGACTATGCATTATGCAATAACTATACCAAATGGTTGCCATGGTAGCATATGCTATATACATCCAATTGTGATGTGATGATGTAGTTGAATGTGACCGAAGTGATCAACGTTATTGTAAAAATAATGAAGTGAAGTAGTACCTGTTCTTAAAAGTACATGTACGCTATATAATATGTCACATGACACATGTTTGTTTTCCCATTTGATTTCTCATAGGTTCACCATATTCATCACTTACACAAGTACGACTGGAAATTATTGAACAACCAAAATCTGTAAGTATACATGTACATGTACATTGTACATGTACACATACATATACATGTACATGTACACATACATTTACATGTGCAAGTACATTTCTATTGTACTTCATATGTAATACAAATAATTATTTGTAGTTCCATGTCTGAGAATTTCCTACTCAATGAAGATGTGACAGGACATGTATTTCTAAACCACATGTCTTTGCATGGTTTCATTCATATATTGTTTATAACAAACTATTAAAATACATATTTTATAAGTACTTCCTTACACTATAAATCCCTTCTTAAATCATTACTCTGTATACATGTACATGTACATGTAGGTTTCGTATTCAGAAATACTTCCTTACATAATACATGTAAATTGCATGTGTTCTCCATCTTACATTACTCAGTATACATGTACATCAACAGTACATGTACATGTACATGTATATAGTTAATAATAAAGTTAGTTTCTTAATATTTCTTAACCACACTTCCTGTGAACTGCATTTTATATAATTATCTATATACATGTACATGTATATTATTGTTCATGTTTTATTTAAATTATTTAAATTTAAGATTAAAACATGAGCATTTACTATACGTGTTCTGTTACTAGAGAGGTTTTCGGTTTCGATATGATTGTGAAGGACAAAGCCATGGTGGATTGCCTGGTGAAAACTCTGAGAGAAACCGCCGACAGAAAACGTATCCCACAGTCAGGGTAAGTAAATAGATGCGAGTACACTTGTATGTACACAATGTAATGTATACACATGTATGCATGTCTGTGCGATCATGAGTTGCTTTTTTTATTTTGATTGACTTAGTTAACTGGATACAGAGGGCGTGCACGAGTAATGGTTTCCTTGGTAACAGATACAGACCCTCCCATGCCACATGCTCATTCAATAGTTGGAAAGAATTCGGTTGATGGAAGATGTGTCGTAGAGATAAGTGCTGATACTGATATGTATGCTCAGTAAGTTTCCTCCTCCACCTCTCTCCCTCCCTCCCTTCCTCCCTCCCTTCCTCCCTCCCTCTCTCTCCCTCTTTCGGTAAGTGTCCTCTCTCACCTTTCTCTCCCTCCCTCCTTCTCTCTCCCTCCCTCCCTCTCTCTCCCTCTTATATATGCACACTAAGTGTCTTCTCCCACCTCTCTCTTCCTCCCTCTCTCTCCTTATATATGTTCAGTAAGTGTCTTCTCCCACCTCTCTCTCCCTCCCTCCCTCCCTCCCTCTTATATATGCTCACTAAGTGTCTTCTCCCACCTCTCTCTCCCTCCCTCCTTTTCTCTCTTTTATTCATGCTCAGTAAGTCCCCCACCACTCTCTCTCCCTTCCTCACTCCCTCTTATGTGCATGTTATTCATTCTCTTTGTTAACTTCCAGATTTACCAATCTCGGCATCCTTCATGTGACGAAAAAGAAGGTTCCTGATGTACTTACAAAGAGATTGATACAACAGGCTAATCTGAGGGGACAGTTTGGTGAGGCAATGGAAATTGACCAAGAATCTCCTCAACTTTCACCAGGTACATGTACATGTATGTGTGTATAACAAATGAGAGATATAAGGTAGAGACGGAGAGAGAGAAGTATAAGAGAGAGAAAGGGGGGGGAAAGATGAAAGATTGAGATGAAAACTGAAAGTATTTGTGACCAAATTTGCAAGAGGGACATTTCCTGTAAATTAATTTTGATCAAATGTTTACATTTATTTCCTTGTTATTTGGCCATTTTGTACAGGAAGCCAGCAACATTTGGTATTTATGAAAATTAATGGTAGCTCTGATCAACTGCTTGAAAATGTCCCCTTTAGCAAATTTGGTCACATTTTATTTATATTTTAATCGTGTTATTTGTGTCTTGTCAGATGATATGTCTCAGATTCGTTCAGAAGCTCAAGCTCTTGGTAAATCAATGAACCTCTCGGTAGTTAGATTGTGTTTCCAAGCATTCCTGCCCGATGAACATGGACGATTCACTATACCTGTTGATCCAGTATTCAGTCACAAAGTTTATGATAGTAGTAAGTACATATTTAGTACATGTACTAAGTGCACACCTGTACATGTACATGTATACATGTACATACTACATATACAATTGTACATACATACATGATACATGTACATACATGTACATACATACAATGTACATGTACATACATACATTGATTATTGATACATGCATACATGTACATATACATACATACATGTACAAATACATACATTGATACATACATACATACATACATGTACATACATGCATACATTAATACAAGTACTGGTTATCCACAGAGGCCCCTTCAGCTGGAACCCTCAAGATATGTAGACTTGATCGGACAAGTGGATCAGTGAAAGGTGGAGATGATGTGTTTCTGTTGTGTGATAAAGTACAGAAAAGTGAGTTTAGGGGATACACAGTTCATAATAACCCCACACTAAGCCATAAATGATTATTATATTCATTATTATTAATTGAAATTTGATTAGTATTAACACTGTCTTGATTCCAGATGATATCGAAGTGGTGCTCTATGAAGACAAACAAGAAAATGCACCTCTAAGTCAATGGAGTGCAAAAGGACGATTTGGTCCTAATGATGTACATCATCAGGTGAGTATACTCTGATCATATTATACATATGTTATCTCTCTCTCTCTCTCTCTCTCTCTCTCTCTCTCTCTCTAGTATGCTATTGTTTTCCAAACTCCACAATTCTACAACCAAGCCATTGAGCATCCTGTCCAAGTATGGGTTGCACTCAAGAGGCCCTCAGACCAGGAAATCTCAGAACCAAAACCTTTTCTTTACTTGCCTCAAGAATTTGGTAAACACACATGTATATAATTATTTGTACATAATAATATAATAATAGAGTTGAGATAAAGACTGGAAACCTATATTTGATCTTCTGTTGGCTATTGCCGACAAGAAAGAATTGTTTTGTTTTAGTTATAGTTATAGTATGTCTAGTTTATCACAGTTATAGTTTAGTTATAAAAACTAAAAAAAGTGTTGGGCTTACTAAAAGGGTGCTATTATTGGTCAATTTTCATTTTAGTTAGTTATAGTTATTACAGTAGACTTGTAATTTAGTTATAGTTTAAAGTCACAATGCTTTACTTAAAGGTGTTTTAGTTATAGTTATAGTTAACTCGTTCAAAAGTAGATGATATTTGAGTATTTGTTGAACCCTCATTCTCAACAAAGAAGTAGATTTACTTTAGTTATGTGATTTTCAGATGAGGAGAGGATTGGTCAGAAGAGAAAGAAGAAGATCTCTCATTTTAATAATTTTTTCAGTGATGGTGGAAGTGGTGGAGGTACTGGAGGTACTGGAGGTACCGGAGGAGGTGGGCCAGGGTTCTTTAGAGGTACGTAAACATTATATATTACATAACTATGTATGTAACTAATTAACTATGTGTATGAATATTGATTGCTGGATACATGTACATGTACAGTAGATCAATAATACACAATATATGTACATGTACATATGCATTTACGTGTAGATGGATTGTAGGGAATCCATTGTTGGATGGACAGGTAGATGGATGGATGGATGAGGGAACAGTTTACATACATGTACATGTAGATACATAAATAGATACACATACTGTAGATACATAAATAGATAGGTACATAGATAGATACATAGATAGATAGATAGATATATAGATAGATAGATACATGTAGATAGATACATAGATAGATATATATAGATAGATACATAGATAGAAGGTATTTGCTGATGTGCATGTTATCACTTACATAAAGAGTCATTGATTGGATACAGTGGTAATGAGAGGGAATTATTATGAATCTGTTTTTGGTAGTAGCTAATGTATGGAGCTTATAGTTGTTGTATCTAGTTGCATAGTAATGTTTTGGGAAATTAATTATTTATGATTTTGTATGCGAGTGTCTATGTGACTGTGTGTCTATGTGACTGTGTGTATCTGTGTGTGTGTGTGTGTCTGTAATGCTATATATACTCTACATGTACATGTATTTGACTGGGTTCAATTCCCAGTGACTCCCTATTTTTACCTTCCTCTTTCATCGTTTTGATGTCCTATTATATACATGTACATGTACATGTATGTGCATGATGTAATATATAATTATTATACATGATTATACATACATTCATTTACATTGCATATATTCATGTACTTCTCTTGTTTAGATTTTGGTGGTTTTGGTGGAGGAGGAGCTGGTGCATTTGGTGGTAGTGGTTTCAATTTCTTCGGAGGGGGTGGAGGAGGGACTGGTCCTACTGGAGGAGGAGGAGGTGGAACTAATTTTCAAGGAGGTAATTCCACAAACCTCCAAGGACAGGTGTTTCCATCAACAACAACTCTAGACTCTCTGCTTAGTTCAATGGGAGACACAACAACTACTCATTCTTCATTTCCAACCTCACTGGGAAGTAATTTCACCCAACCCATGCAACGCCCGCAGCACCAAACTCCTCCCATCTTTGCAGCTACTGCGAATAATCCAGGACAGCATATATATACAACCCAGCAGTATCTTCAGCCATACCTAACTCCTCCTATTCCTCATCAGCAACCTTTGATATATGGAAGAGGTCGAAGTAATGGACCCATTGTGAATGGTGATGGGATTATAAAGAGTGAACCACCCGATTGGACTATGGATATTATAGAGAGTGAGTTAGTGTGTGTACATGTACAGTGTATGTACATGTTGTACATGTTGTACATGTACATACACTGTATATGTATTATAAAATTGGAAGCCACACCCTCAAAAGTCTACAAGAAGCTTTGTGGACATATATAATTTGTATTTTGTGTTGATTACATGTACAGTGAACATGTATTGCTACATGTACTTATATACATGTACATGTACATGTACAGTAGGCATGTATTGCTACATGTACTTATATACACACATGTACATGTACATGTACATGTACAGTACACATGTATTACGATATGTACATTGTACACGTACAGTAGACGTGTGTTACTATAATGCAAATTGCTACATGTATATATTGTTTCCTTATCAACAAGTATTATCTCATCCACGATATTACCCCAGGGGATAATGGTCCATCTACAAATGCCCCATCTACTGGGTCTGAAGATATTCGTACCAGTCATGGATATGGGCCTAAAGATCGTCCTCGCAATCCTGATCCTAGTAAGTGATTAACAAAGATCATGTCACATGAAAGTCATGTGATTTATCAATGACATCACAGATAAACTTTCTGCTATTGGAGGTGACTCGGAAGATGTAGAATCTGGATATATTGAGTCAGACAGACTTGATTCGGGAATTCCATCAAGTATGGCAGGTATGTTGATCTTACATGGCTTCATTAAATTTGTGGATGGAAGTGGGGCAAAAGTTGACTCTGGGTGGCAACATACAGTGTTGGTGTGATGTGCTAGTTAGCGACCTAACTCCAAGGAGGGCGAGATACTGACAAAGGGGTAGCGAATAAATTATACATGCAGTTGCATTTAAATAATCAATACTTTCAGCCAATACACTCTCATATATAACTAGGGCTGAGAGTCGATTGAGATTCTGAAATCAATTATCAATAACTTTCAAATTAATTGATAATCAATTAGTCAATTAATGAAAGAAACTCCTCCCATTTTATGATCAAAAAGGCTCCCCATATTGTACATTATTTGCTATCGCATGGTTGAAAAGTGCATGTATGTCCAATGGAATGATTACATGTATGTACTATACTATACTTATGTAATATAATATTCTATAGTTGACACTACACAAACAGAACAGGAGAAATCAGCAGACACAGAAGCTCAGGCAGCCATGCAAGCTCTCAGAGATAGGCAACAGATGGCATTTGAAGTTTGTGATAGAATGTTTAATGCTCTGCTTGCTTGGGCAACAACCAAAGATGTAAGGTACCTGTTGGCTGCTCAAAGGAGCTTGACTGCTGTTCAGAATCAAGAAGGAGATACGTAAGTGATTGTTATATAGATAGGGTTATAGTGGGGGGTTCTTAACTCAACCATTTAACATAATTATATATAATTAATATCTGACCCAATGGATATAAGCTTAGATGTTTGACTGTTTTATCATAATAGGTGGCCAAATTAGACTATATGTACATGTACTTAGAATGTCTTAGATTGTATGTACATTCACATACACACACACATACATATGTACCTCAATCTATTTATCTACCTATCTATCTATCTATCTATCTATCTATCTATCTATTCATTCATTTACCTCTCCAGTGCTCTTCACCTGGCCATTATACACAATCAACAAGAGGTAGTTCTTCAGTTACTGGATGTACTCCCTCAACTACCTCCCACAGAAACTCCTGTAGTGGATTGTCTGAATAATTTTAAACAAGTGAGGCTATGAGAATATGCATGTCCTAACTACAGACAGACTGACTGACTGATACATCTGTTAGGTTGTTACCATTTTGTTTCATATCAGTTTATAACTTACCAGTTTCTGGTATAGTGGCAGACACCGTAACCATGGTAATACTGCAGTTGTTTCATATTCTGGCATAAGTGGTAGACACCGTAACCATGGTAATACTGCAGTTGTTTCATATTGTGGCATAAGTGGTAGACACCGTAACCATGGTAATACTGCAGTTGTTTCATATTCTGGCATAAGTGGTAGACACCGTAACCATGGTAATACTGTAGTTGAGTTGTGTACACGTGCATTTAATGATACACAGGCTATTGATTTATGGAGTATTCAAATATGATCCTGTGTACTTGGACATGCTGCCTTTATGCTAGGGAATACAGTGATAGACTGCATACACATTTAATAACTACTGTATAACGTACATCCATATATAATTACTAAGCTAATGTTGTTCTATATAATTATAACTCTGTTCAGTAGACACTGTGGTGTTTGGTTAACTAAACTATAACTAAATGATTACAGTATTCCTTCATTCTATATATGTGAGGCTAGGTATAGGACTGCTGCGATCACTATAATGGACTTTAATGGAAAACCCTATATTTTAATTCTAGTTAAATACGAATTTGAGACATGCTTATAACTACAACTCAACATGGTCATTATTGTTTGTAGAATGTATAATAGTACTATTTTTTCTCTTAGTCACCACTTCATCTGGCTGTGATCACTCGTCAACACAAAGTGATTCAATATCTACTCAAGGCCAATGGAAATCCCCTTGTCAGTGATAGAAATGGTGACACACCTCTTCATCTTGCTTGCAAATACGGATTCCTTCAAGGTATCTTGCCATTGGTGAGTCGTTCTACTCGTATCAACATAGAAGGATCTCGTATTCCAGAACTTGTAATGAGGAATAATGATGGTAAGAGAAGGAAGATACAATGTAGGACTATTGGTGGAGTGTGATATGAGACTATGGGAGGATTGTGATATGGCACTGTGGAAAGAGTGTGATGTGGGACTGTGGGAGGTTGTGATATGGGACTGTCAAAAGAGTGTGATGTGGGATTGTGGGAGGCTTGTGATATGGGACTGTGGAAAGAGAATGATGTGGGTCTCTGGGAGGCTTGTGATATGGGACTGTGGAAAGAGTATGATGTGGGACTATGGGAGGGTTGTGATATGGAGCTGTGGAAAGAGTGTGATGTGGGACTATGGGAGGGTTGTGATATGGAGCTGTGGAAAGAGTGTGATGTGGGATTGTGAAGATGAATCTATTTCTCTTTAGGTCTCACTCCACTACATCTTGCAGCTGTTAGTAGTAACACAGAGTGTTTCAGAGAACTTGTTAAAGCTAATGCTGATGTAAATGTACAGGTCAGTATCTTATACACACACACACACACACACACACACACACACACACACACACACACACACACACACACATAATTATTCACTTCATGCTAAATATTATAGGACAGTAAATCTGGGAAGACAGCTTTACATTATCTGATTGAGAGAGGTGACCTACCATTGACTGGATTCTTAATCACTGAGGTACATTTAGCTATAACTGACCACAATAGTTTCCTTGAGCAACTTAACTTAATACATGTATGTAGCTCAAAGTGTTTTATGTTTCTCCTCCTCCTCTCATCATTCTCCTTCTTCTCCTGTTTCTAGCCTGAAACTAACGTGGAGTGTACAGATTTTTCTGGTAACACTCCACTTCATTGTGCAGCTGCCCGGGGCAACTTAGCAATTGTGTCTCTACTCATAGCTGCAGGTAAATATTTACATGTACATGTAGTCATGCACATGTACATGTAGTCATGTACATGTACATGTATATATTGACTTACTACTTCATTTGTAATGATAGGAGCAAGCTTGATTATCCAGAACCAGGAAGGAGAGACGCCATTGTTACTAGCTGAGCTTGGTGGACATGAAGAAGTAAGTCACGTCTTACATCAGTCAAACTTTTTTTTATCTTTTTTTTTTTTAATTCCAGGTGGTGACAGTTTTAAGAGAAGCAATTCAACAAGCTGGACTTGAAAAACCTGAAGGTACATTACATCTACATACCAGTATACATTACCTTTTAACTGTATATTGGTATATTGGTATATTAGTATACTTGTGTAATGGTATACTGGTACGATATATGTATATAGGTATGATAGTGTATTAGTATAATATAGTATACATAAATAACGGTAAATTCAACATATGGTTACTGTGTATTGGTGTATATTGGTATGCTGGTTTAAGAGTACTCACCACTATTGGTATATTAGTGTACATGTATATTGGTATATTGGTATATTGGGTGTTTATTACTTGAATTTTATCTTTCTCTTCAGAACATTTGTCTACCCAAATGCAATCAGTCTCACTAACTGAAGAACAAAAATCGGCATCTATCCCTACCGAAGGAGATCTTGGTAATCTGGACTTTCGTCCTCGTATTTCACTTGCACTTCTACTTGATCCTACAAGTGTTGATAAAGATTGGAAAGCTTTAGCTGAGAGATTGAATCTTTCCCATCTCATTGGTGGACTACAGAGCATGACAAGCCCTACAAAGGAGCTGTTAAATCTGTATGAGGTAAAAGCAACTATGGATACAACAAGTGTATATAGAGAAAAAAAACATCCCTATGATTGCTTTACAAATTTAAGTAAAGATAAACGTATCTCTATGACTGCTTTGTGGTGTCCAGCATTCGGTAATCATGGCTGACTTTATCAAGCATGAAAGACAACAGCTTATTATTTTGATTATCTACTCTCCTGACCTTTCAAAGGACCTTGTAGAACTTTAGGAATATATTTCAGGCAGAATAGCTAGCTATTAGTTCCAGTTTCTACGTAAGCTACACAGATTTCTTTCTGCTGCTGTGTAGAGCTTGATCAATGATCGCGCGTTCTTTTACGCGCCACGCCCATTAATTGACCGAGCCCCCGGGAATGATGTAACTTCCTTAACTACGTATACAACGCATACTCGCGTAAGTGGACACAAGAAAATATATATATATATATATAAACATACATCGAACCCGTGGGAAAGCAATCATAGGGATGGCCCTGCGGGCCATAAAAATCAGTAATAAAAATGTTGTCAAAGGCTTACATTTAAACGCTCGATACTCAACCATTTTGCACAGCAAACTAACTAAATTCAGTTTCTAGGTGTTCTTTCTGGATACCAGACTTGGTTGAATACCTGTACAAAATGGCTGAGCAACTACATGTACATGTAGTGTTTAACATTATATCAATGATAGTTTTTTTGAATTAATTGTTTAGCAGTTCTGTTATTATCAGCTATGGGAAATGGTTACTTCCATTATTAAGTTATGAGCCAATGCCCTTTGTTTAAACACTCACTGTTCAGCCATCTTGTTTACATGTTATGCAGGAAGTGCACTTATTAGGTTCTTACATTACAAAATGCCTGAATAACGAACATTTAAAGAGATGACATTGCCTTGTGAATTGAAGAATAAAAGTGCCAATTTTCCAGAGCTGTTCACATATATGCACTCACTTTTATTATCCTCTGTGACTAACTCTGTCTCTGATTTTCATATATACAGGCATTTGATGGTAGCATTGCAGAACTACGTCAAGCTCTATTGGACATAGGTCGTAATGATGCTGTTAATATTATAGACAGATTCATGCAGGAAGAGAATTTCTCACCAGAAGGTGTGGAAAATATTAGACCTAGTACGATGTTGTATATACTGTGAGGACTAGCCTTGTCCCCAGGCTTCATGTTCTGAAAGGACTAGTCTTGTCCCCAGACTGTGTGTTCTGTGAGGACTAGTCTTGTTCCCAGACTGTGTGTTCTGAAAGAACTAGTCTTGTCTCCAGACTGTGTGTTCTGAAAGGACTAGTCTCGTCTCCATACTATGTGTTCTGTGAGGACTAGTCTTGTCCCCAGACTGTGTGTTCTGAAAGGACTAGTCTCGTCCCCAGACTATGTGTTCTGTGAGGACTAGTCTTGTCCCCAGACTGTGTGTTCTGAAAGGACTAGTCTCGTCCCCAGACTATGTGTTCTGCGAGGACTAGTCTTGTCCCCAGACTGCCATGTCCTAAGAAGCAAAGGATGATCTGGAACAGTTGCTTAAAATTCTTGGTCCAAGCATGAAGTGTCCTTTCCACTCAAAAAGGACAATGACGAAAATGGTTCGTTAGCAATGAACATTGCCCTGTGACACTTGGACCAAGAATTTGAAGCAACTGTTCCAGTATATGTCAATAAAAAGTCACCATACAGTACAGTAATTACTCAGTAGTTTCATTTCCACACTACAGTATTTAACAGTAATTTGCTGTGGATGTAATTAGTATACTATACTGACAGTAGAACTAAGGTAATTACTGTTGCTGTATAGTGGTGTTTTATTCACTGTTGGCTATTGGTTGTCTGTTCCATAATATAATAAGCAATAAAAGCCTTAATCAATACTTGTATTCTATTTAGCTATGAGCAATACCATCAAAACTAGTCTTGATTCTGGTATCAACTCTAATCCACAATCTCTGCATGAACAAGCAGGTTCAACATACATACATATGTACATACATACGTACATAAATACCTACATACATACATAAATACGTACATACATACATACTTACATACATGTATATACTTATATGCATACATACACAATACATACGTACATACATTTACATACATACATACATACATACATACATACATACATACATGTACATACATACATACATAACATACGTACATACATACATACATACATACATACATGTATATACTTACATACATGCATACATACATACATACATACATACATACATACATACATACATACATACGTACTTCATGCTGTTTTTAAAATTAATATCCATTGCTCTTTCTTTCCTCATTCACATGATCTATGATAGGTCCATCTGCTCTCAAGAAAAGTTCCTTTCAAACTAGTACAGGAATTACCATGCCATCCACACAAGTCTGAACCCCAGACTTGAGTTATAGAATCCCATGCAAGTCTAATCCATTTACTCGGCTTTGCTAGTTTTGTAGATACACTTTTCTGATTTGTTGGATCAACTTTGTACGTTCTTAATCTGTTTGTCAAACTATTTCTTGTTGTTAATTATATAATAAACTGGTTTAAACTAGTTTCAGTGAACAATGCATGATTGTTCTAATAAGGAGCAGTTATTATTAAACTTCAAATTAACAACATAAATATTATGTAATCCAATTAAAATTAATAATTAGTTTTCACATTTTTTTCCTCTTTTTTTTGTAAAAAATTGATACTTTTTAATTAATGATTATTAATAACATTTGTGACAAAATTTTTGTATTTGTGATAAATCTTTTTTTTTATATCTATCGTACCATGTGCTCGTGGCCACAGTGATAACCTGGTCAATATTATAGATTGATATATAGTGATAATATTGTTTAAAACTCTGAAGGTCACATTCATACTTATGATAGTACAAAACGATCAGCTAATTGTTAAACAACTCCTATACCTGTAGTTTACCAAGCTCTTAATTACTATTGATGTTTGATATATATCTAAATATCGATATTTGCATTCAATATTGTGATACAATAATGGCTTTTGGATGTTTGGGATACACTGGAGTGGACAAACCTGTTTTTCTCATTTGTCTAATTTTACACCTAAAAGCTAGTGTGCATAACGATAGTAATGACAATTCAGTCTCGCGTAGCCAGACTCAACGTAGGTTGGGTCTGGCTACGCGAGACTAATGACAATTATGAACTGTTCAATAGTATACTGTTTATTGATAATAATAATCATCAACTTATACATGAATATACCCAACTATTAACACAACAAGAATAAACATACATACATATATTAGACTTGGCTAACAAGTTATGAAATCCAGTTGATGATGAGGAGACAAGAAATTATGGTCCTGTGTATTCTGATAGCTTCCTAACCATTGCTCTCATACTTGGACATACCTTACAGAAAGAGAAAGAGTATAATTTATATCATAATGGGGGAATAAGCTGGCGAGTAGTCCAGTGACTATGCACATGCACCACTGTACTGCACTTTGGCATCAAAATGTGGTGTTCTTTACGCTAATTTAGGTGCAGTAGAATTGTTAAAATTTTCAAATAGTAGAATATTGTATTATCATTTATCCACAGTTCTACACCTATCTACAGTATATACATGCTTATGATTAGAATCAATATTGTTACTCAAGTGTTTTTTCTTCTATTTTGAAAAGGAGTAACATTAATTATCAGTGAACTAGGAAGAGTGCCAGTAACATTAACCCTAGAAGCTTGGTAAGAACATTGTTCGGTGCCATAGCTGGTAACAAAACTGGTATACTTTTAGTGTTCATTATTTTCATATTAATATTATCACAGTAGACCTGTAATCAGAGGTTTTGATATGTTTTGAAGCAATGGCCAAATTGGCTCAAGAATGGTTACGTAATTAACTGTGCCGCCATCAGGCCCAAAGAGAGTACTGTGCAGTGCCAAATAAGAAGCTCTTTGGGCCAATTCAAAAACACTGCCTGTAATTTAAAACTGAACAATGTGCCTTACCGAAGGTATAGCTAAAACAAAACTAAATATTTATGTGTCTTATCAAATGAACTCATATAACCTTTCCTGTAGTTGTAGTCTCAGGATTATAGACACTAATGGCAGCAAATCCTCCATGCACATCAACTACATTATATCCCCTTGATCTGAGAATAGAAGATGCAATGACTGAACGATACCCACTCGTACAAAATGCAATATACTTCCTGTCTCTGTAAGAAAAGATACAAGAGTTATATGTTATCCTACAGATAGGCCAATCTAACATTGTATATATTTTATGGCTTCTCTTGTTGTAATTATTACAAGTAAACTATTGAAGTCTATAGTCTCTAAGTCTACAGCCCTGATTTTAATCTATCAGTATAAATAAGAATCTATTGTTTTTTTTATTCCACATTTGCTAGTGAAATTAGTCAAGTTCTATACATAGTGTACATCGTTAGGTTTTGTTAGGTTTTGTTAGGTTTTCTGTTTGTTAAGAGCAACAATTAGTTTTAGTATGCAAAGAAAGATACTTCCACTGTGCACTCACTTCTTCAGTAGTCCCAAATGTTCATAGATACTGGCAAGTGGAATGTTGATTGAATTTTTACATGTATTGTTCTCGTGTTCACCAGGAGTCCGTACATCCAACATCTGATATCCCTCCGATATCAACTGAGAGAGATTAGCGCCCCCTTTCTATGACAGGAATTTAATTTGGAGTATACTACAGTTGAATATTATGAGGAGATTATATTTTACAAACCAGATTTATTCTGTTGTTGGTTGAAAGAGAAAGACCTTTTGATTTCCAGCAGTCAATTCCGTTATCTAAAA
This sequence comes from Petrosia ficiformis, assembly GCA_947044365.1. Taxonomy (NCBI): domain Eukaryota; kingdom Metazoa; phylum Porifera; class Demospongiae; order Haplosclerida; family Petrosiidae; genus Petrosia; species Petrosia ficiformis. The sequence continues at coordinate 1,033,211 of OX345650.1, read as the reverse complement.
CGGCAGAAACCTGCAGAAAACAATTTGTTTACAGATTTTTGACCACCTGGTAAGTTTAAGGAAATGATACATGTATCATTAGAATATGAGGCTTTGGTCCCGAAATATTCCACTTTCATGTCAGATGTATATTATTGATCCATAGCATCAAGTTGCTTCAGTATGGCATTACAACTAGAGTTCTTAAACTTTAAATAATATATTATATTTACAAGTACACATTACAGCATGTTAGTTAACACATAGAGGGAGGTTTCCTGGTTTAGTTAGAATGCTCCCATTGTTTTTCAGTTTTTATACTACCCAAAGCAAGCACAAACACTGTTGACATTTTTCCATCCCATGATTGCATCCATACATAGCCTGGTTGCTGGGTTGACTATAATATTATATACGTTTGTGTCACATACAAGTTGTATACATACATGGTTCTCCACCCCAATCATTATAAACTCATAATAATCTATTTGCCTCTTAAATGAATAAAACCAAAATACTTTGAATCAACTAACGTTAGTGTATCCTATACGTGCAAGTCTTTGTAAGGCTTCTCCTTGTTTTTCTTGGTTGCATAGCAACAGGATTTTCTCTTTGCTGGATACAAGAGTACCAACCTAAAATTACAAACAAAGACATCAAATTGTATTTTTTTGAAGCTTACTACTTACCCACAAAGCAAAGTTTCCATCTTCCACCCCAACTATTGCACCTCCTGCTTCCCCTAGGGGGAAATTCAAGGACCCTTCAATAAAACCATTGTTATACTCTGGAGGCTAAAGGTATATGTACATGATATGAACGATGTACACATACATAGACACATGCACAGACACAGACACAGACACAAACACAGACATAGACACATGCACAGACACATACATAGACACATGCACAGACACAGACACATACATAGACACATGCACAGACACAGACACAGACACGTACACAGACACATACACATACACATACACAGATACATCACACACACACTATCACTCACAGGTCTAGTATCAACGATAACATAGCTTCCTTCTTTCATTTTATTAAATACATCACCAGATACATGAGGTATTTTACAAAGTTCTTCAGTTAAAGGTTGTGCTCCAGACTATGTAGATATAATTGATTATGCATCAGAGTACAAAGGAAGAACGAATAGATAGATAGATGGAGTCCAATGGACGAATGAATAGATGGATTAATAATAGATGGATAAATGGATGAATAGATGAATGAATGAATGGAGGATGGACGGAGGGACGGAATGAATAAATCAATGAATGGAAGGATGATTGGGTAATTGGCTATTAAATGTTCCTAAAATTATAAACATAATAAATGATTATTATAAGTCATACTAAGATATGAAAACATACCACATTCTGTTGAACATCGTGAGAAAAATAACCTGGAGCTGTAGGTTGTTCTTTTGTGAGATATTCAATAAATTCAACATCCTGTTTTGACACAAGAATACATGCATAACTAATTAATTATCATGTGATCATCAGGTGATCATCATGTGATCATCATGTGATCATCAACTGAAATTAGATTCATTACTACAAAACTATAACACTGATTGTATATATTCATTACTGCAAACTATAACTATTTAATATAGCGATTAAAAATGGTCACATGATTATCACATGACTGACATTGTCATATTGTAGTGCTGGATTTGTTTTCTTCTCTTTTCCAATAGTGGAGTGTAGATCAGAACTGAGATTTTTGCCACAAGGAGATCCAGCACCATGAGCTGGAAATATCTGGTTTCACAAATTACAATGTAAATGCATTATTTAAACGATGGACAGATGGATAGATGGATGGATGGATGGATGGATGGATGGATGGATGGATGGATGGATGGATGGATGGATGGATGGATGGATGGATGGATGGATGGATGGATGGATGGATGGATGGATGGATGGGTGGGTGGGTGGATGGATGGATGGGTGGATGGGTGGATGGATGGATGGGTGGATGGATGGATGGATGGGTGGATGGGTGGATGGATGGGTGGATGGAAGGGTGAATGGATGGATGGATGGATGAATAAGCTGATGAGTAAATCAGGTATATAGTTTAACCTGCACATCATCTGGTAAAGTACATATTTTATCCAGTAGTGAATGGAACATCATACGAGCCATCTGTTCTGAGGTGAAGCCTATAGAACCCACAAGATCAGGACGACCACAAGAACCAATAAACAAAGTATCTCCAGTGAATGCCTATAAAATAAACAGAAGTACATCCATCTGTCCATCTGTCCATTTGTCTGTCCGTCTGTCTGTCCATCCATCCATCCATCATCTTACTTTCACAGGTTTGCTGTCTTCTTCTTTATCAATCACAAGATAGACAACAGATTCAGGAGTATGTCCAGGTGTGTGAAGAGTTTTAATTGAATAACGAGATGAAAACTCTATCTCCTATTTAATATAAGAAATGACTTTGTAAGAAACTGACTGCAAACAGTCACTTACACTAATGATTTTGTACATACAATGTACTCTACAAATTACAAATATTATGTATTCATCACTTAACTATAACAGATTAGGATTTTAAACATCACCTCGCCATCTTTCAGTTCATGTTGATCAAACTTGCATCGAGAACCTGCCGTAGGTCCAAAATAAATAGTTGCTCCTGTCTTTTGCATGAGTTCGTAATGACCAGATACAAAGTCTGCATGGAAATGAGTCTCAAGAATTCCTTTGAGAGTCTTGTTTGAAGATTTAAGATCCTAAAAGAGAAAATGTATAATTATGAAAAGTATATATGAATGTATGAGACTAACTATGATGAAAGCATCCACATCTCTTCTTGGGTCAATAATAAATGCGTTTTCTTCATGAGTCAACAAATAAGTTGCTTGAGCTAAACATTCAAGATAGTAAATACGTACTTCCAGTCCAGAGTCTTCTTTGATCACTTCCTTTAGTCCACTCTGAGGATGACACACAAGTGAAATGTGTGAGACATTATGGAGCAAAAGTACAAAAAATTAATTTTTGGGAAGTCTGAATTTGCTTTGTTGGTAGAATGGACAGGACACCTCTTGGAATTTGTGAAATACTGTCCTCTATTATGCATTATATTATTATTATGACATCCAGATCCAGACACAATTGATGCATACAGTATAATATTGCAAACAATAATGTAAATTATGATCAAAATCTTCACTTTGCAACATAGTCCGTTATAAAAGTACTATTACAATGGTCAGAATCTAAAATGAAATCTTTGGCAAAGCCACTTTATCGCCAAAATGAGAAGCCATATATAGCACAGTAATAACAGCTATCTCTGTCTATTTTAATGATAGAGCATGCAGTTGCAAGCACAGGTCATGTGTAATGTGATTTACACATTTGCATGACGCAATCAACAGTTTAGATCAAAAGATAAAAAGTTAATAAAATATTTTTCTAAACTCGTTTAAGGTCAAACAATACAAACCCTAAAGCCTTTGCAACCTTTGCACTTCCTCCGACTCTGCCTACCAGTTCCTCCCTCCCTGAAGGAGACAACAGAATTATTGATGGTGTCAACATAAATTACGAATATATAACTCCAATTATAATATTGCATGAAGTTGAAAGAGTTGATTTGGTTTTTAGCTTAATGTCTCATGCAATATTTGGTGCCTCATTGCAGATATCACAGTTTGAGATATAGTTGACTCACTGGTAGAGTATGAAAATCACACATGATCACTACTTTATTGTTAGATACAGTAACTAGAGCTGATGAACGTCGACTACTTTGTAGTACTTCACCAATGCAGCTGTTTTCAGACTACAAGGCTCTGGCTCTTTCTTCAACTGTGTACGTGACCTGACCTCGTACCGGTATATACGACACATTTAACAAACACACCCTCAAACACACCTTTGCAGTTTTAGTCTAGCTACACCCATATTAAAATTTCGAGTGGAAATGGATGATGAAGATGATGGAGGAAATGTAGCCAAGCAGTTTAGGAGGGCATTAAATACTCGCAAACGGCCCAATGTGACTATACTAACGACAACATCAGAAACATATAACCCAGAATCTTTGATGCAAAGTACTAATAGTGGATGGACATCACAGTCAATTGGTGCAGAGATGATAGAATTGGATAGTGTATCTATTACAACAAGAACAGTTGAAGGAGTACCTGTGTACAGAGAAATCGAATGCGAGGAAGCTATCCCTCGATGGAAGAAGGTGGTGAATAGTCTATGCCCTCAGCCAATATATAATGCTCTAAAACCTCCAGTAGGGAAAGAGCAATGGAAGAAATTCTGGCAGGTCCATGTACCAATATTGTATTGGTTACTGTGTTATACTCCAAAACAACTTATTGGTGATTTTATATCGGGAATTACTATCGGTGTAACTCACATACCACAAGGTAAGGAAGGATACAGTAATATTAAGATACTGACTGCATGGATTGCATAGCTACATACAGCCTTGTAACAATAGGCTCTAGCTACCAAGCAACTTCTAGATACTGGGCTGCCTTTAACTAACAGTTATTTTCATCAGCAGACTTGGATTATGGTTCAGTCCAGTCAGATTTAGAAACTCGCAAACTAGTGTTAAATTTGTAATAAGGCTAGAAGGAAAATCTACAGTAATAATTAAAGAATGCGAACTCTTGTTTGAACTCTGCATTTATAATGGTGCATATTTTATGTTGCGAAGTGTGCTGTGTGTATATGTGTGCTTGGAATATGAATAGAAGTGTGCTGTGTGTATATGTGTGCGTGGAATATGAATAGAAAAGGATCTTCTGAAACAGCAATTGAAGTAGAGAATTACACTTCTACTACAATTCTGCTATAATTACACATGTTTATGAGTGAAACATTAATGGTATGAGTGGGAGATAAAAATGTACTTTAGCATGAAAACCATTACAGTAAACAAGTGTTTGTAATCACTGGCACTTTCACTTTCACTGACTTTTCCCAGCTGGTAATTAAGATATGCAACTAACTATAATTATACCAATGGAAGAAGATACCATTACAGTTATAGTCATGGACCTTCGCCTACGTGGCAAAGTAATACAAAGCACTACAATTTTTTTCAAAATGTAATAAAGTTTGTGTATGAAACAAACAATACTTCTGTTACATGGAATACACATATAAATTAGAAAAACATTTATGGGCATTAAAACTGTTATAACTTTATATCCTAAAAGACAAAAATATTTATAACAATATCAAAGTGTTGTTATATAGTTTCTAGATGCTGTACATGGAGTAAAGCCAGTATAACTGATTTATCATAATTAAATTACATATAAATGAGGTTGTCAGGTATAAATTAGTATGTAATTCTATATTCACAGGAAACTTAACAAATTCTTTAGATCTTATTACATAGTTTTTATAGTAATTATAGTTAAATCATTTTCATACATTTCTTTTAGGTATTGGATTTGCTTTACTCGCCATGGTACCACCTGTGTTTGGTCTCTATTCTTCATTTGTACCTGTTATATTATATACAATATTCGGTACATCTAGACATTTATCTGTAGGTTAGTAGTATCTATCATTTTTATAGATTCATACAATGTATAATGTGTATGTTTACTGATATAATTTATACTATCATCTTTTAAAAAGTCATGTATGTGTCATGTATTATTGCAATACTGAATTAAACATCTAAAATAGTTACAGTATAATCATGTATTAATCTTATGACATTAAACTATACACTGTAGTACATATAAGTTATTGAGTTACAGTATAATAATGTATTAACCTTATGACATTAAACTATACACTATAGTACATATAAGTTATTGAGTTACAGTATAATAATGTATTAATCTTATGACATTAAACTATACACTATAGTACATATAAGTTATTGAGTTACAGTATAATAATGTATTAATCTTATGACATTAAACTATACACTATAGTACATATAAGTTATTGAGTTACAGTATAATAATGTATTAATCTTATGACATTAAACTATACACTATAGTACATATAAGTTATTGAGTTACAGTATAATCATGTATTAACCTTGTGTCATCAACCTTATGATATTAAGCTATACACTATAGTACATATAAGTTATTGAGTTACAGTATAATAATGTATTAACCATATGACATTAAACTATACACTATAGTACATATAAGTTGTTGAGTTACAGTATAATAATGTATTAACCTTATGATATTAAACTATACACTATAGTACATATAAGTTGTTGAGTTACAGTATAATCATGTATTAACCTTGTGTCATCAACCTTATGATATTAAGCTATACACTATAGTACATATAAGTTATTGAGTTACAGTATAATCATGTATTAACATTATGATATTAAGCTATACACTATAGTACATATATATTCATCACGTACACCTAAATTTTGAGGTCATTGTGAATGTGAATATAGACTTTAATATACAGTACTATCAACATTAAAGTTGGCCCATACATACTAATGTTGTTTGAGTTAACTAAACCAAACTATAAATAAATTACAGATCTAGTGATATTGAATACAAAAATAGCCAATAATGGACACTTTAATTTAGTTAGTTAACTAAAAATCTTTTTAGTAATTACAATATATATAATTTAGTTTGTTACTGTAACGAGAGACTCTAACTATAAAACAATATGTATATTAACATAATTACACCAGCTGATATTGTGTACACTTTGTACAGGAACATTTCCAGTGGTATCACTATTGGTAGGTGATGCTGTCATTCGTATAAGTTCCACCTATTCTCCATGTGATCTTAATAGTGATGATGGGTCTGGTAATATTAGTGTCGCAGGGTCTGGTGATATTAGTCCTGGTGTTTGTGATCTAAGTCAATGTAATGAATACAGAGTTTCCATTGCTATTACGCTTAGCATGATGGTGGGAGTTATAATGGTAAGTAAAGATCATTCACATTCACCATGACCAACAGTACATTACATTACATATAAAGTCATCACATCATAATTTTAAATGAATGTGAACTGAAGTTTAGTATAAGTACACCCCTACTTGTTATCTTCCTCTCTCTTCACTTCCTTTTGCTATTCCCATTTCTTCTTTCATTTACTTACTTACATTCTTCATCTCAACCATTAAACTTAGGTGCTTATGAGTTTCTTAAAACTAGGAGTAATCTCTCTCCTACTCTCGGATGCTCTTATTAGTGGATACACTGCTGCCGCAGCTTTTTCTATTGTTGTAACACAAATGGGTGCCTTGTTTGGTATAGAGCCAGTATCGGTATCAGGATATTTCACTACTCCCAGAGTGAGTCTATTTATTATAAGCATTTTCTGTGCTAAACAACTAACTATACATGAGATTAATCACTGACAGCCTCAGAGAAAACTGTGAATGTTCTAAAGCTGTCAGAAGTCCATAGGCCCATATTTCAACAAGAAATGTTTTTGACTAGTTGTTTAGTCAAAGGTAATAAAGAATAATGATACTAACCTTTCTATATGAACATAGAGAGAGAGTACTGCTCATTTTAAAATCACAATTGGTATTTTGGATTATGGATTCTGTAGAGCTCTTTGAATGTAAAGAACACTGATATCATTTCGTGTTTGTTTCTATTTGTATAGCGTTTCATTTTAAACTGTACCCATATTGTACAAGGATCAGTAACAGTTGCTGCCATAGTCACTTCTATTATTTGCTTCATTATTCTCATCACTGTGGAGATTACTAATCGCTTTCTGAAAAAGAAGATCAAAACGATACCTGTGTATATACCAGGACAACTTATTGTGGTGAGTTGATGTTGAATAAGAGCAACACAGCAACCCAGGCCCGAGGGTATGACATTTAGTGACATAGCTGGACCCAGGCCTGAGAGTAGTGACATAGCCTGACTCAGGCCCGAGAGTATGACATTTAGTAACATAGCTGGACCCAGGCCCAAGAGTATGACATTTAGTAACATAGCTGGACCCAGGCCTGAGAGTATGACATTTAGTGACATAGCTAGACCCAGGCCTGAGAGTATGACATTTAGTGACATAGCTGAGAGTATGACATTTAGTGACATAGCTAGACCCAGGCCTGAGAGTATGACATTTAGTGACATAGCTGAGAGTATGACATTTAGTGACATAGCTAGACCCAGGCCTGAGAGTATGACACTCAGTCACATAGCTGGACCCAGACTCGGTTTTAGACAGCAATGTCTTCACACCATACATCGTCATTTGTGATGAATAGCTATGTAATATATGCCACTATAGTAACATTAATATATTGATAATGTATTTTACTATGATATTCTTCTGTTAGGTGATACTAGTCACTGGTATATCTTATAGTGCAATGTCTTCAGGCCCTATCCAATCATGACTAGATATATGCCATTGCTTGATAATTATATTGATAATGTATTTTACTATTCTTCTGTTAGGTGATACTAGTCACTGGTATATCTTATGGTGCAATGTTGAATGATAGATACAACTTACAAATTATTGATAATCTTGGTGGAATTCAACCTGGGAAATGGTAAGATCTTAAATGGTACATTTAACATCAATAGCTCATCAGCGAATCATTAATTTAATGAACAACTTAATATTAACATAACTACAGAATGGTGATTAACATTGCCAAAGTCTGTTCACATTCATGATGTCCTCAAAATTAGGATGTGATGACTTTATATGTAATATAGTGTATTGTTTAATGTCATAAGATTAATACATGATTATACTGTAACTCAATAATAAAGCAATGGATTGAAATTTGACATACACAAAAAGAACAGGAAGAATAATTATATGAAAATGGTACAGGTAAAATGATTGTTGGTCATTCTAAAACTAAAGTTATGAACATTTTTCTGAGGGCGAGGTGAACGTGAATGACCTTTATTCAATGTTGTCTTGTTTTAGCATGAAGATTTTATTTATAGTTGTAGTATAATTATAATTATGTCTAACTTTAGTTTCAGTAATAGTTATGTAACAATAATAATATTAAGCTTGGTTAAATTTTGATTATTAATATTTTGTGTTAGTTGTAGTTGTAGTTATTGACTGAAATGCACAGCATCTTATTATATGATCAGTTAGCAGATGTAAGCTTGACAGTTTTTTTAAACTATTAATCTTAACTATTAATCTTAACTATTAATCTTAACTATTAATCTTTTCATTTCTATAGTTATAAACCAACTTTACCGTCCAGTGAATTCATTGGAGATCTAGTGACAGATTCATTTGTAATTTCTATCATAGGATTTGTGATCAACATAGCCCAGGCTAAACTATTAGCTCAGAAAAATGGTTATTCCATATACCCTGATCAGGTATATAGTACAATGTATTATTATTCTTTAGTACACTGTCTATTGCATGATGTTCAAACTAGTAATTTTCCAATTATTAAGTGTCACCTGCTTAGGTGGAGTGGAGAGTTACTATTATTGTTTTGTGTGTCAGTGTGTCATTACTATTAAAGTATTACTTTATGCTATAATCTGTTATGAACGTACACTGTAATGTACATGTAAGACCGTAATATACAAGATGTTTAGTCTACTAATCCTAGCTCTCAAAGCTAGGTACCCCGGTGGTTCTAATCCTAGCTCTCAAGGCTAGGTACTCCAGTAGTTCTAATCCTAATTCTCAAGGCTAGGTACCCCAGTGGTTCTAATCCTAGCTCTCAAGGCTAGGTACCCCAATGGTTCTAATTCTAGTTCTCAAGGCTACGTACCTCAGTGGTTCTAATCCTAATTCTCAAGGGTATGCACCCCAGTGGTTCTAATCCTAGTTTTCAAGGCTAGGTACCCCAGTGATTCAAATCCTAGCTCTCAAGGGTATGCACCCCAGTGGTTCTAATCCTAGTTCTCAAGGCTAGGTACCCCAGTGGTTCAAATCCTAGTTCTCAAGGGTATGCACCCCAGTGGTTCTAATCCTAGTTCTCAAGGCTACGTACCCCAGTGGTTCTAATCCTAGTTCTCAAGGCAACGTACCCCTGTAGTTCTACATGTAATTTATGTATACACCTAATGATGGATTGAATGACTATTACATAAAGCATAAAAAGAATTTCAACATTCACAAGGACAGTGGTTGCATCAAATCAATTTGGTTTGGAACATTATAACTTTTGATGTCTATATATTCTAAACTCATAAAGTGGAGCATCCATCATTTCTTCCTTATATTTGTAGGAGTTATTTGCTTATGGTGTTATGAATCTTGGAGGTTCTTTCTTTGGTAGTTTTCCCACAGCTGGTGCTCTTAGTAGAACTGTTCTACAGGATGCAACAGGAGGCCATACACAAGTTTGTCATGTTATTTCCTGTCCAGACATAAATCCATCCATCCATCCTGTCATCCATCTATCCATCCGAACATCCATCCATCCATTTGTACATCCATTCGTGCATCCATCCATCCATCTCCTTTTTTTCTTTTATATCCACAGTTAGTGGGGTTGATCTCCTCAATCATTGTTCTCTTTACTATTTTATTTCTTGGACCACTTTTTGGACCCCTTCCAAATGTGAGTTTTATTTGTGTTGGTATGTACATGGACATTTGATGATTTAATGATTTTTATAGGCTGCAGTAGGTGTTATTGTTGTCATGGCACTAAAAGGTTTGTTTTTTCAAGTGAGAGATATTCGAAAATACTTTCATCTTCATTGGCCTGATATGGTAAACCTGATAACTCCTCCATTATATATCATTTCATATATTCATTGTCTATTTAGCTATCCATCCATCCATCCATCCATCCATCCATCTGTCCATCCATCCATCCATCCATCCATCCATCCATCCATCCATTTATCCATCCATCTATCCATCCATCCATCCATTCATCCATCCATTCATCTATTTATCTATCCATCATCCATCCATCCATTCGTCCATCTATCCATCCTTCCATCCATCCATTCATCCATACATCCATTCATCCATCCATTCTTCCTTCCATTCACTATTCATCTACTCATCCATCCATCCAACCATCCATCCATCCATTCATCTATTCATCTACCCATCCATCCATCCATCCATTCATCTATCTATCCATTCTTCCATCTATCCATTCATCCATCCATTCATTCATCCATCCATCCATCCATCCATCCATCCATCCATCCATCCATTCATCCATCCATCCATCCATCCATTCATCTATCCATTCTTCCTTTCATCCATCCGTCCATCCATCCATTCTTTCATACAGTTTGTCTGGTTAGTGGTGTTCTGTACTACACTTATCATTGGACTGGATATTGGATTGGGTGTAGGAGTATTGTTTAATATGGGAATTGTAATGCTTAGAACTGTTTTGTGAGTCAGTGATGGAACTATCTTTATTGTAACAATGATTGTCTGTCTCTCCTTGTCTCTCTCTCTCTCTGTCTCTGTCTCTGTCTCTGTCTCTGTCTCTGTCTCTGTCTCTGTCTCTGTCTCTGTCTCTCTTTCTCTTAGGCCATTCTCACCAGGATTAGGTGAAGCATCAGCATGGATATATCCTCGTTCAGCAAGAAACAGAGAGTTACATGATTACGATGATGCAGAGCTGCGTGTAAGTCCAATGAGCAGTCATGACAATGATGACTGTATAGTCATGCTGATGGATAGTTGTAATGGTAGTCCAACCTATTAGGCTGGCTATATGAGTTACGTGTTATTCATTTGTATCACTAAACAATTATTTTGTTGCTAAACATTATATTAACAGTATAGACAATGTGAACTCTCTGATGTATAGTTATATCATGTGGCAAACAGCCAATGAACATCCTGTATTGTAGATATGTGGTTTCTAATTGAAAGTACAAATTTTAATTCCCTTTAGGTTTTATGGCAATTGTGAATCTAGAAGTGACATCCCTTAACTAAATACTAGATAAATGATATGTTGCCTACCATATTAATCAACAAAGAGCAAACACAAGTCATATAACCAATAATACAACTAACAGTGTAATGTAGACGTGGTGGGATGGTTGGGTACGATATATGTATGACTGGATTTATAAAACTGACTGTTTCAAGCTCAATACATTTAAACACTGTTAACAGCATTAAGTGGTTCCCTTTGATGTTTAGTTCTATAATGAGGCATTCAGATAGTATATATAAAGTATAGAGGAAACCTGAGAAATTTCACACACAGACTGACTCAGTAATTATTCAACTCTGGTCTACAGGCTACACCTCGGGGGATCCAAAATCCTGTAATCCCACAAGATCAGTATATAACCTATATTGGATTTACCTCAAAATTACTTATTGGTCTTTTTGTAAACATGTACATGTACGTTTCGTAAAATGATGTAAGTTTTTATTTATTTTATAGGTTCATAAACTATCAGGTATTTATATATTTCAGTTCAACGCTCCTCTGTATTACGCAAACTGTGGTGTGTTCAAGTCCAGACTGTTCATTGAGTGTGGAGTAGATCCACATACATTTGATGTTGCAACCAAAGGATGCTTTCAACAGTGTTATGAGAAGGTAGCATCAACAAACATGTACTATCACATTTGATGTAATTATGTTAGTCTATGTCACAGAGATTAATGTTAACTACATTATATCTTGTGCACATTGGTTAACAACTTAACATGCATTTTGCATTACCAGTATTTTGCCATACCTGCAATACAACTTTAATACTATATTTTATCTTGTGCACACTGCACATTGGTGACTTAATAAAAACATCTTTTTGAGAACTAGAGAAGAGCTGAAGATCTAACACTGTAGTGCCCAATGTGGCCTATGGATCCTAAAGGGTATACTTCACTCATTAAGGAACTATCCTGTGTCTTAGTATTGAAACTGAGATGACTGACTAGTCGCTATTTCCCGACCAGTGAAACTAAAATATAGTGTTCACATCTGATCATACTGAACCACTTTATCAATAAATTACAAGCACTATACCTAAAATTAATGTTAAACAAGACTTCCACTACAGGACCATACCAGCAAATTGATCCTGTCCACTAGTATAGACTATTATATATTTTATTTGTTAACAGGTGAAAGAACAGAAAAAAGAACAAAGAAAGTCTAATTATAGGACTACTGATTCAAGAATGCTCTTACCATCTTTGGTTAGTGCAGAAACCTTTTATTACTGTTTTTAACATTCTGTAGTTTAATTAACAGGAAAATTTATACTATGAGTCTTTACCATCATCTCTAAACAAGTAGACAATATCTCATATACTTCTTTAATACATTATCAACTAACCACTTTCATTCTTTATATGTTGCTATCCATTGTAGTGGTATATCTCTGATAACGATATATTATATCAGAATGGAATAGACAATTAATCATCTTATAGTTGTTATGTATATAATAATTATATATTATACTACCATGGCAACTGTTTGATGTGGTTAGGTGTATATACACCTCATCATTGTTAAATCATAGTATATATTATGTTAGAAGGTGTATATTCCAAATATTCCACCTGATAGTGTTCAGACATTTATGTGCATAGACCCCTCAGCCCTACGGCCCTAGGGTTGTGTAACTACATAAACCTCCTCCACACCAGGTGGTATATCTGGCATATATACCTCTTAACTGTGTTTTATATATAATTATATTCACTGTAGCTAAATATTACAACACAACAAACATCAGACAATCTACAAGAAGATGAGGAACATATCTTATCAGAAGAAGGGAGTGTGTCTCCTATGGAAAATAGTGAAGATCCCATTTTAAGACCTAGGATTGACTCACTCACTTCAATGGGTTAGAGAATGTGCTCTATGTATGACAAGCTTATCATTTCTGAGTAGTAATGTACTGATATGAGATGTTCTGGATATCTACTGATAACTGATTCTTTCATTAATGAATATCAATAGCACCTAAATGTTACCCAGGACTACTGACTTCAGCCACCAGTGCTCTGACCACCGAGCTATGACAACCATCAGCACTTAAAAATGCTCTATATGTACTGCATAAGTGTTACCGAATGCTTAGCTCAGTGGTGAGAGCAGTGGTGGCCGAACTCAGTGTCCCTTGGTTCAATTCCCAGTGACTACTAGCATTTATCACTTTCCTCTTTCAGCCTTATTATAGAATTTAAGGTTTATTTTAAATGTGAGGCAAGATCAACAAATTAGCAATAACCAGTAACAATAACATTATTAGTACACTTATTACAATAATTATAATAATACTATAATTTTGACATTCAGTTCTTGCATTTTAAATGAGTAGAACTCTTCCTGGTTCTTCCTCCCGCACAGAATTTGCAGATTTAGCCCAACCCCGGGCAATGGACTTTTATCACACTATTGTTTTGGACTGTGGACCAATTGGATTTGTTGATTCCATGGGTGTGGCCATGTTAGAACAGGTACCAATGTTACTAATGTCACTACATTATTAAGTACATGAGTCTATGACTCCCAAGTGGCAGAGATTTACAATCTTTAGGTAAACCAGAGGATATTATCACTTCCACTAAATGAAGTGTTAATTATTTATTACTTCTGTCCTTGATTGTCAAGTTGTAGAGGTCACTGAAGATAGTTGCTGGGATAACATAAAAAAAACTACATACAGTGATCATATATTTCTGGATTACTTCCATTCCCACAATTGAGTATATTTTACTTTCCGTTATAAGCATAATTATTATGTTCCAAATTGAAAGTATCCATTACGTACATCGTACATGTATTTGACTGCCTACAAGTTATAAAACAGAATGTCACACTATATTGACACAGTATACTATAGGGAACTGACATAGTTTGTACTGTCAACATAATGATTAGTAACGCATAAGATGAATTGAAAACATGCAACTGCTCATAACCAAACTGAAAGAACCACTAATTTATAAGTGTTGAGCTTCCACGATCTACACTACTTTTGTATATACACCAAAGCAACAGTATTTATATTCCTTTCCTTCTCTCTCTCTCTCTCTCTCTCTCTCTCTCTCTCTCTCTCTCTCTCTCTCTCTCTCTCTCTCTCTCTCTCTCTCTCTCTCTCTCTCTCTCTCTCTCTCTCTCTCTCTCTCTCTCTCTCTATTACAGATAGTTACAGAGTTCGATGCTGTCAATATTCAAGTCCTACTTGCTGCACCTAGCACACCTGTTTGTGAAGCTCTTAACAGATATGGATTCTTTAAAAGATTTTCACCAGAGAGACTATTTCCTTCTTTACCAAGTGCTGTCTATTATGCCAAAGAAGGACACAAAGTGGTGAGTATACACAGAATCCATTTTGACTACAGCTGTGACTAAAGTTAGGACGATCTTTTGAAACCACAACTTCTTCACTAAATAGAAACTATACTTTTGTCATAACTAGCAAAAGACATCTATTTCACATGTATTGTATTCCTGTCTCTAGCCTGTCATTGAGAAACCAGAAAGACTAGACAAGAAGCTAGCTAGTAATCTTGAGAGACACTTTTCATACTCACAAAGACCGTCACTCTTTGAAATGACTATAGTAAGGAAATACTTTGTTTAGTCATTTTTACATTGTCTATGATATCTTTTCATTGCCAATAAGATTATTATTATAATTATGACCATAGTTCAGTATATTGTATGAGTGAGTGATTGATTGTGTATGTGTGTGTGTGTACCTGTGTGAGTGTATGTGTATATATATATATTACATATATGTTTGTGTGTATGTACCTATGTGTATATGTATGTGTATGTGTGTGTATGTATATGTACCTATGTGTATATATATATATGTGTGTGTGTGTTGCATTATGAATATTAATATTCTTTTAATTGCTCTTTAGATCCCACGTAAAGGTCCTGCTTCCCTATACAAACAGCCACGACCTACAGAAACACTTGTTTGATGTTATACCATTTAAAACACTATATTTATTTATATAATAATTATAGAATATAATTATACAAGTGTGTGTGATAGATAGTGATTAAATTTTTAATATAATTTTTTTTAAATTTATTTTCATTTCTGTAATTCTAGCTATTGTGGAAATACATCCACTGATTTTTATAGTTACACAACTATAACATTTCATTGGTTAATGTACATATTGTGGTACCTCACCTTTTTAAAACCAGTTGAAAACCTATGCTCCCAAACATTAACTGCAAACCTAACTCTTAAACTCAAGCAGGTTTGGGTTATGCTGGTTTTAAATACATGAAGTTGTATTGAAGCATATATATATATATACGTTTTTATCCTGCATATACAATCTCTATCATCAAATACATATATACCACTCATTATGTTGGTCTTTTTATTGACACAATAAAAATATAAAACATTATTCCCTGATATTATCTTACAGTGGATAAGATAAAACACAAAATGTTAATTTATAATTACATTACAGGTTTCACCATAAAAATTATATATATATAGAACAAGGTATATCAATCACTAGTGTTCTCTGAATACAAACAAACATCTATATATTCCATCATTATCCCTACACTGTACATGTATATATGTTCAATGACACGTACATTCACTTACATGTACATGTACAATTTATATGTACTTTCTATTTTCTTATGCTGGTGGTGTTTGTAATGATGTTGATCATAAGTTCATTATTATTCATTATTATAGAATAACACTGTGTTGATGATAGCATGCTAAATGATAGTACATTGATAATCATTCATGCGCAATATAACTGCCATTTTTGAATCCTGTAGAACTTTTATATTTAATTAGTTTTATTAATTTTCATACTTGAGATAACTCATAATTACAGAAAGCTATTTCTTTAGTTATCAAATGTACTAAAAACATTAATTTATTGACAAATATATAGTTACAGACAGCTATTTGTTTAGCTACACTAAACAATCTAAAAACATTAATTTATTGACATTGTCAATTTGTTTCAGTCTGGAAATACATTACTGAACATAGTTATAAACTGGTTCAGAAGAATCAGAACCATTTGGAGGTATGTTAACACACAATGTTGGACCGCTGCTTGGGTTGATTCCAGCAAACACATTTGGATCTATAATGACATGTAATACACACTTCTTATAATCTCTTTAGTACCTTTGGCAGAAGCGTTTTTCTGCATAGTTCCATAAACATTATTATTATTCATCTCAATGTTGTCATCTTCAATCTTTTGAGGTTTTCTACACTTTATTATTGCAACCCAAATGACGCTACATATATGTGAATTAATGTTTAGTGTGTGTATGTGCATATATATGTGTGTGTGTGCTTTTTACCCAATTGTACTTAGTACTATTATTGTCACAATAATGGACATTGCTCCACTGAGTGCTGAAGTCAACATCAATGAACTGTCAGCTTCATCCTATACAGGAGGATATGTAGTAACCAGATAATATCTTTGCAAACTAACTGGCTCTCCATTAGTTTCTAATGATGTCATAGTGAGTTCAGAGACATTAAGACCAGGAGATCCAGGTGGCCCTGGAGGACCCTGAAGTCCACGATCACCTTTGGAACCAATAAGTAGTATAAAAAGAAGTTTATTGCTATTTGTACACTCTACATACCTTTTTCACCTGCAGAACCGTTAAATCCTAAAATGAATAAGTAAGAGTGAAAAAGTATGTATGTGCGTGTGTATGTGTGCTATAATTGTCTATTTTACATACCTACACTCCCCATTTCTCCCTTTGGTCCTTGTAGTCCTTCTACACCTAAAAATAACAACCAAAATTCTAAAGAGAATTTAACAAATGACTATTTGCAAAAACAGCAAGAATAGTAATATGTGACAAAAGATGAATATGCTGGTATATAAATATATCTATATATCATTGGTCATCACAGACCTGGCAAATTATATATGTACATATATATATATATATATACCTTGTAAACCTCGTTGACCTTTTGAACCTGGTGGACCTACTAGTCCTTGTTCACCTTTTGAACCTGGTGCACCTTTTGAACCATTTAGACCTTGTTGACCTTTTGAACCTGGTGGACCTATTAGTCCTTGTTCACCTTTCAAACCTCGTGCACCTTTTGAACCATCCATACCTGGTGATCCCTTTTGACCTGGTGCACCTGATGGTCCTTGTTGACCTGGAGGACCTGATGCTCCTTTCTGACCAGGATGACCTGATGCTCCTTTCTGACCTAGAAGACCTGGTGGTCCTTGTTGACCTGGAGGACCTGATGCTCCTGGAAGACCTTGTGCACCTGGAACACCTGATGGTCCTCGTGGACCAGGAGGACCTGCTACTCCTTTTGGACCTGGAGGGCCTGGAGGTCCTGAATATTAGCATGTATAATGAAAAAATGATTTATAGATAGTAAGTAATAAGGCAATGAATTGAAGTTCATATTATGTAAATAAGTTTTATTCTTTTTCATTACTCTAAAGAAATTTTCATCTCTTTGCACTACAAAATGTTCTGTGTGCATATACATATACATTAAAATGTATACTGAAATATAACACAGTAAGGAAGTATGTGGAAAAATGGGAAATTTATTCACTATATACGTTCTGATACCTTTGATTTTTAACCTGAGCAATAAATAAACAATTTATTGCTTAGCCGTCATTATTTACCTGTTAGTATATTTGGGGGTGGACTTGCAGGTGAACTTGGGGGTGAAATTGTTGTAATACCTTAAATATATACAAATAATTATGATGTATAAATTTAAAACACTAATGAACTGATATATACAGGTGTTATCTAGTTTTATGAACATACCTCCGCCTCCACCTCCGCCTCCGCCTCCACCTCCACAAGTACCTGATACAGATGTACCTATTAGTATAACAATTGTTTAAGTTGTCAACATACACAATAAATTATAGTGAGAGTGTATTATACTATAATTTGTAGTCTAAACAATACAATATAATATGCAATTATTATGTATTATAAATGATTATTATATATATGTTTTGAAAATTAACTTAATATCAATAGTATTTACCTTGAGAACGTTTTTGCAAACCTAATAATGAATTTTGTTTGAGAAAAAATGAAACTATCAACCATCAGATGTTACTTACATGGCAATATCATTAGAGTTTCAGGTCCACTACTATCAATTAACTCAATCCAAGAAACAAAAATACAAATTACTGTAAGTTTAAAAAAAGTCTCCATGTTATCGCTACAATAACCAGTTTTCTATTCAAAATGAACAATTCGCCCATTTATATAGAAACTACTGAAGCTACGTATAAGTAAACATGCATGAGATATGTAGTTACAATACAGTTAAAAGTAATTAGGGAATCAACCCCTGATGTCTGTTTCATAGATCAAAGATGCACACACAGACTACCATACTCTTTAATAATGATGTGTTTACATTTGAAGATTTTTCATGAATTATGACTTAAAATGTCTAAACAAATGATTTTGTTTATGTTACATTTTCTGAATCATTATAAGCAACCTTCAAACACTCCATTTTCTTTCAAGAAAGACAATAAACACATACATACATTATGCATTGTGTCCATTATAAATACATTCAAATTGATGTACAAATGATGATAAGTATAATGTTCCACTAGTACAAACAATAATTTGTAGAGGATACACATAAACTCACTACTAGTTACGTAGCTATGAGTAACTTATGAAAAATGCCAAATATCTCTGAATATTTAGTGGAATTTACTACTCTGACCAAAACATGAAAACATCAGGTCAATTAGTGTTACAGAGAAACTTGTTTTAAACTACAGAACAACAAATGTCAAGATGCAGAAATTAAAGTAACCATTTTAAACCCCTCAGCTAATTCAAGGTGAATTATCTATATATATACATGATTTGATACATCATACAAACACTCCGCAGAATAATTATAAATGCATGTGCTGCAGTTATATTTTTTAGAGCAGCAGTGAAAAGAGAAAATGCTATCGGCAACAAGGGTAAGTATTGAGCTTAGAGAGGTTTAACATTTGAAAATATAAACCTTATTTTCTGAGTAGTGTAGAATTTGGTGGACTCATACTGTTGGTCTGTGTCGGACATTTATAATTTATTGTATCTAATTACATGCCCATAATATAATTGTGTAAAGTCTGTTCATGGTGACCTCTAATTTAGGATGAAATGACTTTATTTTTAATATAATGTATAGTTAAATGTCATATGGTTAATAAATGATTTTGTAACTCAATAATAAAGCAATGGATTAAAATTTTTGGTCATTTTTCTGAGGTCATGGTGAACTATAGTAAAGTTTAGATTCTTATGTATGTATGCAAACACACTCATTGCATGCCTTGATGATGTGTATCAGGATTTGCTGTCAGTTAAATTTTGATTTCATTGCCTTTATATAGTATTGATGTACGTATATACGTAAGTAACTGTCACTCTCTGTGTTTTGCAATCATTGCTCAAATCATGTTATTTTATAATTAAATAGTATTTTCGTTTGAAAATGACAGATTAAACTATGTTTGTGTTGTTAATTCATATCAGTAGCTAAACTAACATTTATGTATACACATTCCAGGTAATATGATGTGTGATAAAATGGAATTCTCTTTCTTCTCGTATTAGGTGAGGATTAACTGTGATATGTAGATGTGCAGTTATACCATTACTAATTATAATACATAACAGTCATATATATAAAGTACCATGTGGTTTAATGATCATGGCTGCACACAGTTGTATACCCTTTCAGTGTCCCCAGGCTGAAGGGAAACATTGGTATAAGCTGGAGGCCTGGTTCTTTTCTTGGGCAACTCCTCTGAGGAGGTGTCAACAGTTTCATAATTGTGTTGTGTACCTGCGTATGAACAATAAATAATAATAATAACAGCAATAATTATTTTGATATAGGTCTTTTATTTCGTTGTTCATGTTCTTTGTGATTAATTTTGAGCTTAAAGAGTAATAATTATGTAATGATAATATTCATATATGCAATATTAATTACACAAACATATACCAACACACACACACACACATCACCTTTGCGGTCTTGGTTATGTTTGATATGAGTACTATAAACTGAGTTTTGCTTCATTTCAATTGGATCATGTATACCACTATTAGTCACAGCTTTGTTAGGCTTTTTGAATATTTTGACTATTATCCAAATAAGCCTGTATATATAATTATCAAAGTTTTATTTACAACATGTATGCTGAGCATAGTATATTTACCCAATTGTACTGAGAATTACAGTCACAATAATGGATATCACAGAGAATACTCCACTGAGTATTGCCCCTATTGTCAATGAATCAACTGTTTCCTGCATTGTTGTATAACTATATAATAAAATTAACAATTCAATAATTGTTTACTTGTGGATATGGTAAACCATCAAGCCCTGGTGACCCAACTGGACCAACAAGGCCAATGGGACCTACGGATCCTGGAAGTCCTGGAGGACCCTGAAGTCCTTTATCTCCCTTTAGCCCTTTAAGACCCATGTCACCTTTTAGGCCCATAAGACCTTGATTGCCTTTCAGACCTCTGTTTCCAGTGGGACCTTGACTGCCTGTCTGACCTTTGATTCCCATGGGTCCTTGATTACCTGCCAAACCAATAGGACCTCGATCACCTTTCACACCTTTGTTTCCAGTGGGACCTTGATTGCCTTTCAGACCCATGATACCTCAAGAAATATTCAATATACGTATGTAAATGATTTATGTGTATAATTATATATTAATATGCAGTATAATTACATAGCTGTTGCATACCTTTCTGTCCTTTCAATCCAGGTTCTCCTATATAGAATTGTAAGTATATGATGTATATAAGTATATGTAACGACCTGTAAGATATATATATATATACCTTTAGGTCCTGTAGGACCTGGAAGCCCTTGAGGTCCTGTGGTTCATCAAATATATGGTATGTGTACATGTATTAATTTAAAATCTGTACCTGTGTAACCTGGTAGTCCTGGTGGCCCTGGAGGGCATGTAGTACATGCTTGACCTATGTAAATAAGAGTGTACATAACATATATATATATATATATATACCACCTATAGATATAGACATACCGGTAACAGTAGACACCAAAAAGAGTAAACAAGAAGCTATTGCAATCATTGAACATCTGTCCATGTTGTGTTAGATAAATGAATGTGGACTTTGCGTATAATAGTAGCGAGCAGATGATGTTATAATTATATTAATATATTCATATTGTAGAATTATTTATATTGTGATATGTAGTAGGATGTGTTTTACGTTAAACAAGCAATGGAAAATTATTGTAAACTATAAAGTTATTTTTTTGCTTAAATGCTATTGAGACATTATAATCATAATGCATATGACTTGATATAATGCAAATGATTATATGTAGCCATCTATAGTTACACATGGACTTTCATGGGTTGCTAATATCAAAACTGATTGGTTGTTTTAATCAATTGATTGGTAATGTGAGTTTCATTTGCTTTTAAATAATAATTGTAATAATAATGAAGCATCATCTATAGGAATATCTACCACATAAACTAATTTGAAATTGAACATTGATGACCCATGCCACACTGTTTATGAAACTGTTCTTGCCATGTTTAGTATGTTTAAAAGGCAACAAGGTTTAACACCCATGCAAGAAATATCACTTTCAGGGAGAATAAAACCTTTCATTTTTTCATATACACTAGATGCTACAGATGCCATTTGTAAAACAGGACAAAATGGGATAGATGGAAATTGTGGTAACTTCAACATCATACATCATCTGCTTTCATACTGTTGTATAACAATAATACCTTTTTATCTTTCACACTAGACGCTCCAGGTTGCAATGGAGAACCAGGTAATTTCAACATAGTATCTTTCTAAGTGTTTATGAAATTTATATATATATATATATATATATCTTTCATGTTCAAGAGGAGAACAAGGACTAAAAGACAAGTAAGCAAGAAGTTATTGCAATAATATTATTGAACATGCGTTTATGTTGTATTAGATGATAAATGTAGTTAAATCTATATGATGCTATATGAATATGTGTATTGTGAGATTCATGCAATTGGGAGACAGGTTGGATTTACATTACAACACAACTATTAAACAAGGAACAGAATATAATTAATATACTGCTCAGTAAATATAGTATGATACACCTATTTTGAAAAAGACAAACATTTTATATTTTCATATAAAATAATTATGGCTAACAATTGCAACATTATTCATCATCATGAATTTATGTGTTGCTTAGAGACAGTTTGGGTGGATCTGCATTCTCTGAGTATTTCTGCAGCAGCAAAGGTTTACTCAACTACTTGCAAGCATGAAGATACAACTGTTAGTATTGACAGTGCTCATCTACTCTTTCCAGGGTAAGCAAATTAGCACAAATGTCATGTAGTCTAGTTGTTTACAGTTCAGTTTTATATCTCTATATAAACACTTAAAGCTGATAACACATTTTAATGTCCTTTTATCAGAGTAAGAGAAATTAGCTCAACATATATTATTAAGAAGAACTGTTACATAATTTTAAAACACTTACTATGTATGACTATGTGTTCAACCAGCATTGTTACTGATTTAAGCCAATTAAGAAATCTTTTTATACACATAGTAATTAGTATGACAATAATTTCTTAGTTTAGTAATATTAGGGTTACTAAAATGGTTTTAGTTTTAGTTTTAGTTAACTAACTAAAAGTGCCCATTATTGGACAATTTTCATTTTAGTTTGTTATACGTAGTAGTAGACCTGTAATTTAGTTATAGTTTAGTTAACTGCCTTACTAAAAAGGGTGTCAGTTATATGTAGCTTTGCTAACTAAAACAACACTAGTAGCAATGTAACCATTTGCAGTTCGAACACTTTGCATTCATGTGAACAATATCTCCCTTATGTGCCAAAAGCAGTTGTCACCTCAGCCACACCTAATTTTAATAATATTCATAAAATTGGTATTCAGTAATTATGAAAAATGAATGACTAATAGGTTATGAATTTGACTTATTTTGGCTCAGAAGGGTGGAGGGGCCAGTCATGAATATAATTAATAAATGTCAAAGGAGATTACCATCTCCCAACAGCATTTATGTCATAATTATAGTTACAATAGATATAGAATTACTAATGTGTGTGTGTATGTTCTACATACGTACATATATATAACCCCATTATTCACAAACATGATTTGTATGTTTTTGCTCAACCTGTCTACAAGCAGGACAATGTCAAAGATTATGTGATGAAGGACAGTTGTCATTAGATGAGTACGGACGACTTAGGATTTGTGGAGGTGGACAATGGGGCACTGTGTGTGACAAAGACTTTGATTGGACAGATGCTGATGTTGCTTGCAAGCAACTTGGATATACAGGAGGTAAGTACTCATACTATCTATCTATTAATTTTTATTAAATACATACATACATACGTACATACATACATATGTACATACGTACATATGTACATATGTACATACATAGATACATACATACATATATACATACATACATACATAACTACATATATACATGCTTATGTATTGGTGTGTATGTATATTATGTATGTATGTATATATGTATGTACGTATGTATATTTATGTATGTTGTATGTATGTATATAATATATGCATGTATGTATGTATGTATATATGTATGTATATATATATATATATATATATGCAAAATTATACACATTCATGTATATACATATGTTACTACTTATGTATGATTAATCTCTGCTCACTTGTAATTATATTATACTTAAATATTATAGATAAGTATTTTTTATTTGTTTGTTCACAGCAACAAATTATGAAACAGTTGGTGGTGGGACTGGTTCAATACTCCTTGGTTCATTGAATTGTAATGGTGATGAAGAGACACTTTATGATTGTGATCACTCCTATGATTTCCTAAATGAATGTGACCATTCTAATGATGTTAATGTTACATGCGAAAGTATGAATATTATATATTACATATGTGTCTGTGTGTTTATGTATGTATGTATATATGTATATGTAAGTATGTGTGTGTGTGTGTGTGTGTGTAACTGTGTATCTATGTATGTATGTATGTATGTATGTATGTATGTATGTATGTATGTATGTATGTATGTATGTATGTATGTATGTATGTATGTATGTATGTATGTATGTATGTATGTATGTATGTATGTATGTATGTATGTATGTATGTATGTATGTATGTATGTATGTATGTATGTATGTATGTATGTATGTATGTATGTATGTATGTATGTATGTATGTATGTATGTATGTATGTATGTATGTATGTATGTATGTATGTATGTATGTATGTATGTATGTATGTATGTATGTATGTATGTATGTATGTATGTATGTATGTATGTATGTATGTATGTATGTATGTATGTATGTATGTATGTATGTATGTATGTATGTATGTATGTATGTATGTATGTATGTATGTATGTATGTATGTATGTATGTATGTATGTATGTATGTATGTATGTATGTATGTATGTATGTATGTATGTATGTATGTATGTATGTATGTATGTATGTATGTATGTATGTATGTATGTATGTATGTATGTATGTATGTATGTATGTATGTATGTATGTATGTATGTATGTATGTATGTATGTACGACTGTGTACAACAGTAGTTGTGTTTGATGTGATGATTATATATTGCCAATGTAGCGGACTCTTGTTATAATGGTGAACTTCGTCTAAATGGTGGTTGGACTCCATATGAAGGAACACTTGAAATATGTTGGAATGGAGTTTGGAATACAATATGTCGTGATTGGTTTGGAGAACAAGAGGCTTACGTGGCATGTAGACAGATGGGATTACCAGCATCACGTAAGACCCAGTACACTATTTTTACCCATACAATTAGTATTTCTATACGTACACAAACATTCATACACATGTATGTTGTATGCACAAATACATACTAATAATCCTACATACACTCATATTAATACAATCACATATGTATATAGTGCTATATATAATTATACTTAAAACATACACATACATACAGTCTCATACATAATACCATCATTAAAGACAATAACATCTTTATCTCTATTCTTGTAGGTGCCTGGATATCAGATTGTCGTATCAATGGTGGACATGGGTCAACTTACTTCACTAAATTTCTGTGTGTTGGGAATGAAACAAGCCTGACTGACTGTCCCTACACTAATGATTCCTGTGAAGCTTTTGACAGTTATACTGGTGTACTGGGCATTGTGGGACTGGTATGTCAAGGAGAAGATGCAGAAACTGGTTAGTGAAATACTTTGTATTGATTGTTTGATTGCTGGCAGTTTTTTAAAGAAATTTCTATACTTAATAACTCACAGGAAATTGTCCAGATCCAAGTATTCGATTGGTTAATGAAGATGGTGCTAATAATGCAGATGGTAGAATTGAACTTTGTGATAATGGTGCATGGGGAACAGTGAGCAACAATGAATTTAGTGTAAAAGATGCAAAAGTAGCTTGCAGACAGCTCGGCTTAAACTCACCACGTACGTAAGATAATAGTCATCCATCCATCTTTTTTTTGAGTACATAAGATGATAATTATTTATAATCATCCTTCCATCTTCTTTCTGAATCACAGAAACCCATGTGTATCCACATTGGAGTTATACCAGTGATGCTTCTGGAGGTATATTTAAGAGAAATGTCACTTGTTTAGGATCAGAAAAGTCTCTTTTTGATTGTTCTGATGGTGGCTCAACAGTCTATCTGGATCACGAAACAGATGTTTATATCAAGTGTTGGGAGAAAGGTATTACTGAACTCATTTACAGTACATCTCATTAGAGATAGATAGACATAAATAGAGATGGATAGAGATAGATAGAGATAGATAGAAATAGATGGAGATAGATAGATAGATAGATAGATAGATAGATAGATAGATAGATAGATAGATAGATAGATAGATAAATAGATAGATAAATAGATAGATAGATAGATAGATAGATAGATAGATAGATAGATAGATAGATAGATAGATAGATAGATAGATAGATAGATAGCTAGATAGATAGATACATAGAGATAATAATTCATATCTCTTGTATTGTATAGTAGTTATTATATATTATGTTTATACTATCCATTATAGTGGGAAGTTTATGTACATTTGGAACAGTAAGATTGTCGGATGGGACTTCTAAAGATGAAGGACGAGTCGAGCTGTGCTATAATGCTGAATGGGGAACATTTTGTGATCTGAATTGGGACAGAAGAGATGCACAAGTTATTTGCAGAGAACTTGGGTATTCATCAACATGTGAGAAAATTATACATAAATTATATAGTATGTGTGTATAATGCACACATGTTAGTGGTATGGAAACAACCAGTCGTAGAGGACATTGTCTGTAAATATTCAAATAAATTCGAAACTGAACTGTATGCATTGCATTGCTTGCCAAATCTGCCAATTGTCTATATACCCATTCTTATTTTGCGCAACACAATCCAAAAATTGCATGGAACATATAGAAGTATATAATGAGCAGGACAAGAGTGGTCACATTAAAATGTCCGGCAGTTGGCTCACTTTTTTTGTACCCATGCACACACATATACTGGATTCAGTCATACACAAAAGTCATTCACATTCACTGAAAAGTGTTCATAATTTTAATATAGAATCATCAACGATCTTTTTAAGTTTAAAAAATTCATGTAAATATCCTTCCTGTTGTTTTGTTGTGTATTTCAATCAATTGCTTCATTATTGAGTTACAGTATAATCATGTATTAACCTTATGATATTAAACTATACACCACAGTACATATGAAGTCATCACATCATAATTGTGAGGTCATCACGAACGTGAACAGACTTATATAATGTGTATTACCAATACATATCTCATAAACATTATATTTCTGTCTCACAGATGCAGCATTTTTTGTTGATTCAGAGTATTTTGGTAATGGTGACAGGATACCTTACTTGTACACTGACGTGAATTGTGATGGAACAGAAAGTGATGTCCTAACTGGTTGTAATAAAAATGACCAGATCGAAGGATCTAACTGTCTTTATGGAAATGCTGTCGGTGTTAAATGTTTTAGTGAGTTATATTATTCCACATGCATGCATATACATAAGTGGATAATAAGCGATTATTTCTATCTAGCTGACCATCTGTTATGCTAGATTTTGAAAATATAAAGGATTTTAAATGCACTCTAATTAGTCATATAATAATATGTGTAGCTGACAAGCTTTATATGTCTTAGTCCGGAGCCTGAGACACCAACATTTGCTCCTGACTCAATGATGGAGGCTGGATTTTATGATTTATTTTTATACCTGCATCAAGATCTTTGTATTCACTTTAGCTTGGTATCCATTTGATATCAATGATAACGTATCATAATAATTATGTTATGATATTAATGTAGTTATTCCTGACTCAGGTTTACATAATTATATATAAACAATATAATAATCTATATGTAATTATTATTATAATTTTACTATACCATTTGTATAGATACCACTGGTTGTACTGATGGAGACTATCGTCTTTGGGGAGGGGATAAAAACTGGGAGGGAGAGGTCCAGGTGTGTAAAAATGGAGTTTGGGGATTTGTATGTGATAACTCATGGACACACTCGAATGCAAAAGTTGCATGTGGTCAACTTGGATATTCCACTGCATGTAAGTTTTAATCATAAATCTCTGTATGTACTGTAGGTTAAGAAATGTATATACTAAGCTATACTGACATCTGTGCTATTTGACTATTGCGTATGCACTTACATAAACACCTTGATGTGTGGACCTTAGTCTCATGAGCCAACCCCCAAGCAAAGGTGTTGCCTTGCATAGCGTGGACCAATGACTAACTATTGGTCTTTCTGCAAACTAAACTTTCTTTTCAGTACTGGTGTGTCAACACTAGTCTCGTGAGCCAACCCCCAAGCAAAGGTGCTGCCTTGTATAGTGTGGACCAATAACTAACTATTGGTCTTTCTGCAAACTAAACTTTCTTTACAGTACTAGTGTGTAAACACTAGTCTCGTGAGCCAAACTCCAAGTGAAGGGGCTGCCTTGGACCTGTCACGTAGTAGTTGGACTCCGTAGAATGTAGATCACCCTTTGAAAATATTGGAGCTTTTTGTTCAGATTTTATTCCTAACGAGAAAAGAGCTTATGGTTCAAAACAATTTGAAGTATTTGGACTCCACTATTGTTCTTTCTGCTAACTAAACTTTATTGTTGCTTGAATTTGTGGTTGCTATAAAATTGGTTTTCATTAATTCCTTTTTAGGGTATGGACTAAGCACAGGTAGTCTGTTTGGTGGTGATCAACGAATCGCACCTCTTATATATGACAAATTCTCATGTGATGGAACTGAAAGCTCTCTATCTGATTGCTCTCCTAATGAATACGCTACCATAGATCCAACATGTACTACAACAGCTGGAGCAACTTGTGGAGGTATGTCCATTGTGGTATTGCTTTTGTCTGAAACCCCAACACACACACACACACACACACACACACACACACACACACATACACACACACTCACTACATTCTTTAGTAATAACTGATTGTACTGATGGTGAAATACGATTTCAAGATGGAGAAGTTAAGAGTGAAGGAAGAGTGGAGATATGTAAAGAATCCATTTGGACAACAATACCAGCTGAATCATTTGACTACAATGATGCAAAAGTGATTTGTCGAGAAAAAGGATACTATGCAGAATGTAAGCTAACACATACGTACAAACACACATACATATTACATATATACATACGTTTATTCTCATAGGGTCAGTTGCTGTTGAAAATCATCCCTGGGGGTCTGGATCCAGAATGATATACTACAACTCAACTGATTGTGATGGGGATGAGGATACATTTTCCAGCTGCTCAAAGAGTAGCATTGATGTTGATACAAATGCAAGAGATTGGTACTGGAATGCCAGAGCCGGAATAGCATGCCACAATAAAACCAAAGCTGGTGAGTATAATAACTGGTGATATTAGAACTATAGTATACTCTTCTCTGTCACAGTTGCTTCAAAATAAACTGATTATCTTTTAATTCAATGTTTAGAAACATGTTCAGTGGAGGGTGCTGTTCGTTTGGAAGATGGAGCATCAGAGAGAGAAGGAAGGCTTGAAGTATGTTTAGATGGTTACTGGGGTAGTGTGTGTAACAGAAATTGGATAAAACAACATATGGGCATTGTGGCATGCAGAGATGCTGGATATGAAACACTCAGTGAGTAGTGATCTCCATCTTCAGATCACCTCCTAAAATAAATGTCTTATTTTATTCACCTTCCATTATCAATGCAGGACCACTGCAAAGTTCTGAAGCCTACAGTGGACATGGAAAGGGACCAGTAAATGTATATAACCTAGATTGTTCT
The DNA here is from genome assembly GCA_947044365.1 of Petrosia ficiformis. NCBI lineage: Eukaryota > Metazoa > Porifera > Demospongiae > Haplosclerida > Petrosiidae > Petrosia > Petrosia ficiformis. Next base: position 1,002,810 of record OX345650.1, on the reverse strand, counting down.
GGAACTGAAAATAGTCTTTCAGAATGTTATTGGGAGAGAGCAGTTGGAGAAAGCACATGTTACCATGGAGAAGACGTTGGTTTGATATGCTCAGGTGAATATATTTTGATATATAAGTATACATTCATTTACACACACTGTATTATTTTGTTTCTTCTGCATTCACAGAGCTTCCTGCTCCCTACTACAATGTTACAATTACATCAAGTCCAGAAGGACCAATAACCTTTGGTACCGAAGTGACACTTACTTGTAATGTTTACCCATCTCCTCCAAGTGATGCTACTTACTTTTGGACTTCAGTGGAACCTGGTTTCGATGCAGTGATAAACAGTCCCAGTGCTACTGTTACATTCACTGTGGGTATAAATTTTTCAAAGAGAGCTAATTATTATTGTACAGTTGGTTTACTGCACACAGAAATGTTTGGTTTCGGTGTCACAGAAGTAGTTGTTGAAGGTACAGTAACATATTGAAGACTAATGTATTAATCAATAGCATTGTGATGTATGTGAATATACGTTTGCTACCATAACTCGGAAGAACCCTTGAAGATAATATCATATTTACTTATTTATATTTTCTCTACTTAGATTTGCTCACTCCATGGGTGTCAGTATACCCAGCTGCTATTGACGACAGTGTAACTTTGACTTTCCAACAAGCTGAAACACATATAAATAAATATCTTCGAGACCTTAATTGGTACTTCGAAGGGGAATACATATACATAGATAACTACCACTATGTAGCTAGTGGTGATGGTTTGAGCCTAACCATAGTTAATGTTACTTGGGATGACTTTGGAGAGTACTCTATTCAATATGATGGACTGTTTCTCCATACTTATGAGCCAGTATGTGAGGGCCACACACTACAAATTCTCAGACGTCATCCAATTTTAGCACCAGCTACATTATGGCTATACCTTGAAGGTATATGAGTACATATGTAGATCGACAAAACAAGTTCATCTCTACGTCTATACAATATAATATCACTTCATGTTCATATCTATCGAGTTATCTTATCTATTTCACTGTTTGTCTAACAGTATTATAGCATCTATCTGCTTTCCATATAACACATTAGGTTCAGAGTTCAATAATCCAGCTCACAGCAATATAGATCATATAAACTCTGTGGAAGGTACCACCATCTTCACCAAAACAGACCCTTCTACCATAACCTTGCAGGCATATCGACCATCTTTCACTTTCTCTGAAACAATAATTTCATCAATGTGGTATTGGAATGGATACATAGATATTAACAGTCGTGGTTTGCTTGGACGATATTATAATCCTCATTATGACTTAGATTTAGAAAACTCAACGTTTCTTCGTACCGGTTTCTATGAACTTGTTCTATATTACAGCTATGAAACAAGTTTGAGTGTTTTACTATGTACTAAGGATTTTGGTCACAAGTACTTGGATTTCATTACTTCTGATGAATATCTTGGCTTTGGAAATGATGGAACTTTTATATATGATACTGATGTTCAGAGGGTTCAGTATTATGGTAAGTTACAATGATATATCGAAGGGAAATGCACTATGTATAAATAGAAATATAAATATAAATTATATATATTATGATACTGATGTTCAGAGGGTTCAGTATTATGGTAAGATGATAAAATATAATATAGACACAATATAGACACAATATAGACACAATATAGACACAATATAGACACAATATAGACACAATATAGACACAATATAGACACAATAAAGACACAATATAGACACAATATAGACACAATATAGACACAATATAGACACAATATAGACACAACGCTATACATTTAGCCAAAAAGGGTTTATAGTCCTGATATATAATATCCAGAGATCTTAAAACTATCCTAGATTATCTGAGTGGACTATACTATACACACACCTGCTTCATTTATCATTCCTTATAGACTTTTATTGTACGTATAGTTCATACTATAACTCTTTATTTCTTTAGAGTTTCCAACAGCTCAACTTACATCTGATAAAAGTAGTTTCAGCAGATCAAATGATGCCAGGTTGACTTGCACTGGTAGTGGAGGTTATCCAAGATATTATGATATTACTTTCTGGAAGAATGGTGTGGCTGTTTATAATGGAGTTGGAAATACGTTGGAATTCAGCACTTCTGCATTAAATGACTCCTTGAAGTATGGAGTATATCGTTGTGTTGTTAATAACATGGTGGTTGATGATTCTACTTCAGTACTACTCCAAGAGGAAGGTAAACAATTCCATTAGAACTCTGTATACTAAAAATATATATATATATATAATATATAATTACAAATTGAAGCTCACAGTAATGACACACTACACTGCTTGGTAGTTTGTTCCACTGATACAAACATCTATTTATCTCTCCATCTATCTATCCATCCATCCATTCATCCATCCATCCATCTATCCATCCATCCATCTATCCATCCATCCATCCATCCATCCATCCATCCATCTGTCCGTCCGTCCATCCACACATTCATCCATCCATCTATTACTATAGCAACCATTACTCTGGAACTTTCTGTCCCTGATTGTCGTTTGTGGAACGTGAGTTTAGAAATTATATTTTAACTGAAGTTTTTACAAACTGATTTTTATTCAAAATAGAACACTAGAATCCCAGAATTGGAACCTGCTGTACTGGAACGACTAGAAGTTGCCTGTGATTGTTCTTTAGATGATGCAACTCTCAAGGATAGTATCATATCATGTCCAGAACGTGCAAAAATTGCAAACTTCACATCTATTTTAGTTTACTCGACGGATGATGGAGAACGTACTGCCTCAACAGTGATTGATAGTTTCTATGATGAAATTGATAGAGGTATTAACACAACTCTTAATTTGAATGGAACTGAAACTGGAATAGAGACAACCTTTGAAGAAGAGGGGGAGGACGAGTTTAAGTTATCAGATGAAGCACTTAATGGTATTCTCTTTGCTGCTGGCTTTTTATCCGCAATTGTTATTATCGGATTTATTGTGGGTGTCATCTTGTTGTGAGTTTTGGGGACTAATGTATTTATTTGAGTGTATATATGTATGTATGAGTGTATGTATGTATGTATGTATGTATGTATGTATGTATGTATGCATGTATGTATGAGTGTACATACGTACGTACATATGTATCTATGTATGTATGTATGAGTGTACATACATACTTATGTATGTGTATGCAGGTATGTATGTATGTAATTTTTTATGTATGTATTTATGTATGTATGTATGTATGTATGTATGCATGTATGTATGTATGTATGAGTATACGTATGTACATATATACATGCACAAGTACGTATGTATGTATTTATATATATGTATATTGTGTGTATGTATGTATGCGTGTACATTTGTACATTACATATGGTTATAGTATGCATCTTATATGTATATATTTATGTATGTATTTATGTATGTACTGTGTTGCATGATTATGAATAGTTATAGTAATAAACAGTTTGTAGACAATCACATATTTATGAGCTTTACTTACTGTATTATTATTAGAATCCTGTATTTTGTTAAGTGGAGAACTCGTACAGTTAAACCATCAACAGTTCCAGAGGCAATATATAGGAAAGATGAAGTTCACTTGTCAGAAGGAAAGATTGTTGAAAATGAGGATGACTTTGAGCTGCCTCCTCCAGAAGATGTCTAGACTTATTAAAAGATTGAACTGTTCTTTTTTAACATTATTATTATTTAGAGAAACTTTTGTTCATTACATATTTTTAAAATATTTTATAGAATTGTTTATTTAAGGTTATTGGTTAAGTATTCCCTGAAGATAACGATGTGTTGTTTTTATTTATTGTCATGTATTTATTTACTTGTCTTTTTTTAGAACTGTTAGCTATTTAGTTATTATAATTATATACATATCATAATTATGAAAATTTAATGTTTAAAATAATTTTTGAACACAACTACTGTAGATTATTATATTTTACATCCCATAGTTATGTGAAATAAGAAAACAGGTAGTTACTTGTACATACTGAGTTACAAGCATACCTACATATGTCAGATATTATATAAGGTATGTTGTAATGTAATAAGTACCTTTACTTCAAACTTTGTAGATTACCTACTGACGAATACCAAGAAGTCATTAGGTAGTCTACAAAGTTTGTAGTATAATATAAGATATTTTGTTTCACTACAATTTGATAGGATTGGTTGCTTATGATATAGAAGGTATGAACTTCAGTATTTCCAAACTGGACGTCGTGGTTCTGATTCTCAGTATTTGTCATTAGGTAGTCTACAAAGTTTGAAGTAAATAAGATACTTTTATCATAAGATATCATGTTAGATAGGATTATCTTTACATAACAGACTATTAACAGTAAGGGCTCTGCCCCACAGGTTGGAATTATAACTGCGTGCAACTTGGTTTCTATGGGTGGGGCTGGCTATATGACTATCACGAGACACGCCCCTCGCTGCGTTGAAGCTTGCAAGTGTAAACAGAGTAAGTATTTGAAGTGCAAGAAAGAAAAGTCAAAGAAACTGTCTGCAAAAGAGTGTGCAGTATTCTGCAATATCTACTAAACAAGAAAACTGCTTAATTCTCAAGTTGGACTAATATTTCTACAGAACACTTCACTTCTAGATCATGTTAATCTAGTGTTCACATAGTCTGTCCATATTATATATATCTACTACTTGTAAATATGACGAGCCTCAGTACAAGAAGCTTAATCAAGGCCAAGTCACAAGAGGTATAGCCAGTTATATTATGATGCATTCATTGCAGCTGCATGATCTTTCTGATTGTATCATTGTAATAATATTATTCCCCAGCTTCTGGACACCTCAGGTCTTGACAGACCAACCAGTCCAGTTGGATTTGCTTCAAAGATGAAGAAGGTGCTAGGATATGGATCTCCTCTGATGAAGAAGAAAAGAACACCATCATTACAATTAGGTAATTATAAATATCTATATTATAAGTATTATTATTATGGGTACACATGTAATAATATATTCACATATCATGTTGCATATACTATACTAGCGTTCTTTTAGTTAACTATAACTAAAATCCCTTTTAGTAAGTCACTGTGACTCTAAACTGTAGCCAAATTACAAATCTACTGCAAAAACTATATAAAAATAACTAAAATAGCTAACATTTTACCAATAATGTTAGTTAACTAAAACTAAAACCCTTTTAGTAAGCCTAATATTGCCTTACTTAATTAAACTATAACTAAACTAAAAGTTAGAGAAACCAGGCATACTATAACTATAACTAAAAGTAGTCCTATTGTCAAACTAAAACAAGACTAGAAATAAAATTTATCTTTGTATATATCTAACAGGTACCAACTGTGTATTTGGTGTATCTCTTGATGATCTGTTGTCAAGAACAGCAAAAAATCTTTCACTCTCTCTCCCAGTTCATCCTGAAGAAGTAAATGGTGTACCTCATATAATTACCAAGATAGTTGATTATATTGAAAAGCATGGTATGTCAACGAAATGAGTTACATCAATGAAATGTAGTTAAGAGTTCAGACTTCAATCAATGGGGCCAGAAACTGTCCACACTGTATCCACATAATGGGTATTCCTTACCTGTGGATAGAAATATGCACTTCTCTTAATAATTATAATTTAATATTTGCTAAGCATTGTTTTGTGGGCATCTGAATGCCCTCTATTTTCATTTGAGGATGAATCAACACTATCATTGATGCTGTGAATACATAGAATGCACATGTGCTGAAATATAATCCCTACCATGAATGTGGCATGCTCAGGAAAACAAACTCGGTGTGCATTCCATAAGTCATTCGTTGGCAGCACACTGCTAATTGTACATACACAATACTGTTGCCATAGTTACAGCATGTGCCACTAAGCCAGGAAACTGGGAAATTATAAATCGGTCTATATATAACTTCCATTATTTGAAATATAACGCATAGTAACAAACTGGTATACATATAGTAGGGTGCAGAAACAATAAAGATAAGTAATACTTTATTATATCCACCAATTGCTTGGATAAACTTCTTTCATTCAGAATACTCTATGTTTCAGGTCTTGATCAAGAAGGGATATACAGAGTTAATGGAAACGCAAAGGTTATAGAAGCATTGAGAGTTAGTTTTGACAAAGTTGGAGATGCTAATTTTACGGACAATGACATCTATTCAATTGGAGGCATCCTGAAGTTATTTTTGGTGAGCATGAAAATATTTAGCTTGCATAATTTAAATAGGTTTTGTTGAGATGGGTTGAGTCACATGCTTGTCACATGGTGTTCACAATGGACACTTTTAGTTTAATAAATATCATATTGTTTTGAATTGCCAACATTCTTGTATTAGTACAATTAATAATTATAACAATTCAATCGTAAAATCTACATGTACATGTAATGCACTTGTGAATACATGTACATGTAAAGTACATGTACATGTATGTTTGTAAAATAGATCTCCTTGTTAATGTATGGAATACATGTATTGTGTTGACATACTCCGAGACCTAATTTCTATAGTATAATTACACATTTTTCTATACACACACACACATACACACACACACACACATACACATACACAGCGTGAACTTCCTGTTTCATTAGTTCCCGATATATTCATTGATGAAATTGTACAATTACAAGAAGGTAGAGATGTGTATTATTATTATATAGATAACACATATACATGAATATACATGTATCTAATGTTTCGCCATGAGGTTGAATCTCATTATAAACTCTATGGTTTAGATATCTTTAGATATCTTCAGATATACATTGTGTATATATTATAATCATAGTATTATATGTATTTGTATATGTGTGTATACTATAACCTCTACAATATACTTTACAATTCCTGTTGTTTTCAGCAAATCCTGGAACTTTCTCTCCACAAAACTTACAGAGACTGAGGAATATTATATCAGAATTACCAGTGTCACATTTCAATGTTCTTAAATTTTTATGCAAGCATCTCTTAATTGTATCAAAACATTCCTGTAAGTGTGATGGATGGCATGAATCAAATGGATGGATGGATGGATGGATGGATGGATGGATGGATGGGTGGCATGAATCAAATGGATGGATGGATGGATGGATGGATGGATGGATGGATGGCATGGGTCAAATGGATGGATGGATGGATGGGTGGCATGGGTCAAATGGATGGATGGATAGATGGATGGATGAATAGATGGATGGATGGATGGATGGATGGATGGATGGATGGACGGATGGATGGGTGTGTGGATGGATGGATAGATGGATGGATGGATGGATGGATGGGTGTGTGGATGGATGGATAGATGGATGGATGGATGGATGGATGGATGGATGGATGGGTGTGTGGATGGATGGATGGATGGATAGATGAGTGGATTGGGAGTTTGTAGAAATAGAGATATAAAGTTGGATTTGCTGGTTCTCAGCTTATCACTAATTACGTTTTTCATAGCTGTAAACAGGATGACAGTGGTTTCATTATCTATTGTGTTTGGACCAAATGTTTTCAGGTATGTTTGTACACACTCGTAGAATGTACATGTACATGTAGTCATGTACATGTACATGTAGTCATCATGTACATGTACATGTAGTCATCATGTACATGTACGGTACATGTAGTTCTCCACATGTACATGTACATGTAGGCATCTCATACATTCATTATTTAATAAGCTTGTGAAGTCTGGTTCCCATACATTCATAGTGTTTGATAAACTAGTGAAGTCTTGTTCCCACACATTCATATTATTTCGTCTACTCAAACCACTGGTGAAATCTGGTTCCCATACATTCATAATATTTGGTAAAGTCTGGTTCCCATACATTCATACTAGTACTCGATAAGCTAGTGAAGTCTGGTTCCCATACATTTATTGTATTCGATAAGCTAGTGAAGTCTGGTTCCCATACATTCCTACATTCAAATCCGAAGGTTCATCATTAATTTTCACTTCCATTTATCCACTCATCTAAATGTAGTAATCCAATCCAATCCATTTACCAATTGTAATGCAATCACCTCATTCCTCATATAACTGTTTGGACTTCATATTGTGTTTATATCACAAAATATGTCACAGCCACAGAAACTTTATACATATTATTTTAATTAAACAATTTGTTGATAAGAAACAGGATACTTCTGTATCAGATTATTGTGTTACATGTACATGTACATGTATGTATGTACATGTACATTGTACATGTATGTATGTACATGTACATTGTACATGTAATTTGGATTAGCAGAGATCACATGTACTGTCAAATAACAAGTCATGTTGTTGTGATCTTCTATGTAATATAATACCCAATTTCTATACACATGTACATGTACATGTGCATGTATGTACATGTAATTTGGTATTTTCTATTAGCACAGATCACATATACTGTCAAATAACAAAGTCTTGTTATTGTGATCTTCTATGTAATATAATACCCCATTAAACACACTACACATGTACATGTGCATGTATGTACATGTACATGTAATTTGGTATTTTCAATTAGCACAGGTCACCTATACTGTCAAATAACAAAGTCTTGTTATTATGATCTTCTACATGTATGTGATATAACTTTACACTCTATACACATGTACATGTATATGTACACGTATGTATGTACAATTGTACATGTACATGTATGTGAATGTATACATGTATGTACATACATGTACATGTACAGATCACATGTACTGTCAAATAACAACTACATGTATGTGATATAATGCTCCATTACACTCTAATCACATGAAATGGAGGGATTGAACAAATAGCATGCCACCCTTGCACACTCAGCAAAAGACTGAGTATGTATTCTATACATGTAACATACATGTAACATACATGTAATACATGTACATTTATACAGATGTGGTAGTGGAATGGAAGGATTGAACAAGCAAGGAAATGCCAACGCTGTATTTGCACAGATGATACAAAACTATTCATTTATATTCGAAGTGAGTAATGTAATTATACTAATCATACAGAGGGGGACTTCCCCAGTTCCAAAGTTTAATTATGTAATTATACATAATATATACAGAGGGGGTCCTGGGATTTCCCCTCCAAATCAAATTCCAAAGTTTAATTATGTAACTACATGTATGATATACAAACGGGGTCCTGGGATTTCCCTTCCATAGCAAATTCCAAAATTTATTACTGATTATTAGCTATCATGCATGACAACAGTAATAACAAATAGACATTTTCCTTTGGGAATAATAGTATCAACAGATACAATCCTTCTAAAACAACCTGAGTGGGTCTAAATGTTTAGAGGGAGCACACCCCATGCAGATAAAATAAATGTCTTTTTATGAAGACTGTTTGACTATTGTAAAAAATAAGCTTAGTTTTATTTATTTTATGTACTACATTTAAACTCTATTAGAAATTACAGCTATAAATGCCTAAATTGGTGTAACTTTATACTGGAATGGCATGGTAGTAGTGAGGTTAAAGCATTTGTCTCTCACTGTGGTGGTCCAGGTTCAAACCCAAGAATGGGAAGTATTTTATCTTTCAGTTTAGTGTTGTTACAGTGTGAGACATAATAATATGTAATGAATAATGAATAATGTGAAATGTTTGACTATGTTCGTACAAATAGATAACCATGTAACTACATGTATATACAGCTATTGGCTAGTGACCAATCAAATTGTTTCATTTGGTCCTAGTGACCAATCAAATTGTTTCATTTGGTCTGGGTATATTCTATTTAAGTAGATGTTTTGTTGTAGAATGTTTTGAAACTACCTGAACACACTACAGATAACAACAACATTTATAAAAAAAAACATTAAACATGTACATGTACATGTATGTACTATTGTACATGTACAATAGTACATACATCTACATATAGATGTATAATAGTACATGTACATGTACATGTACTATTGTACATGTATGCAAAGGAAGCACATTTTTGTGTATTACATACAACAATGTGTGATAATATATAGTAACTAGAATTTGTTGATAACATGATTCATAAGTAATTTGTATTATAAATTTTAGTGGTATGTACATCACACATGCTTACATACATGATACGTACATATATACATACATACACACACATACATGATACATACATATATACATACATACACACACATACATGATACATACATATATACATACATACACACACATACATGATACATACATACATGTACATGTACAGCGGTATAAAACTACATGTACTTTTCCCAGGATCTTAGATCGCACAGTAGCTCATTTTCAGATGATGTGTTGAGATCTCCTGTGAGAGTAAAAAGTAAAGGGAAACCAGGAAGACCTGTTCCTTATCATAAACACAAAGCTTTAAAAATGGAAGAGACTAGAATGAAAGAAATGGTAAGTGATGGATGGATGGATGGATGGATGAATGGATGGATGGGTGGATGGAATGGTCAATGGATCAGTGGATGGATGGAATGATTCTGATGACAGTGAAGTGTTGTCTTCTCTTATTTTCCTAAGATGAAAGTGTGTTCGATAAAAAAGATGACTATAATATTATTGAGTACATGTACATGTATATGTACATGTAGTTACATGTACATGTAGTTACATGCATATGTACATTACAAACTGGTTATTTCTGATATTCATTGATGGATAAATATTTAATCTTAGGATGAATCCCGATCTTGGTCAAGCAGTCCTGTTCATGATACTGATTCTAATTCCATTCATGGGAATGAGCATGAGTCCATAGTACATGAACAAAGCGTTGATGAGGCCATTGATGAAGCATTTGAGGCTGTCATCAAAGAAGATATGGAAAGCAGAGAGAAAAAGAAACGAAAATCAGAAAAATGGTATGACTTGAGTGTGTGTGTGTGTGGTATATGTATGTGTGTATGTACATATTTATGTGTGTGATACATGTATGTGTATATACATGTACATGTACTCATGATTATATTTGTAGGGTTGCATCTGTGATGGTTCAAAAATCTTCCAAAGGAAAGGGACAGCACCAGAAGTATGTGATTACACATTCCAATGTTACTCTCAGATTAGTTAGAAAACTAAGTCAATTTAAAATACCAGTTGTACCCGGAATTATATGTACATGTATATGTACATGTACCTTCAAAGTATACACATGTAGGTATATGCATGTAGTAATTACATGTACATGTAGTATGTATGTGTACATGTATACATAACTAGACCACACCCTTTAATTTAGGGCCAACTATTGACACATTTTCCAGTACATTTAGTGTCTCGTCATCTCTTGTAAATGTATTATGTATTTTACAAACAAATATTTATCTGTTTTTTATCTCATTAGTGATGATCATATCACAACCAGAGTATCATCTCCATATTCTTGGAGAAGCAGGTAATAAATAATACAATTGCTTATTATACACCCTGATTCCCATGTCTCTCTATATACATACAGTCCTGGAACAAGTCCTTCTACATCTCCAATCATCACACCACGAACATCACAGTAAGCTTCAGTTATATATATATAAGAATACAATACGCTTTGTACACAATTTACCACCTGAAACATTTTATAATCAGCTAAACACAGACTCGCTGGGTTTAGAGATTGAAATGTTGGATTTATAGTTTATGGTTGATTTGGGGCCGAGGATTAGTTTTCATAAATAAGATTTATCATCTTAGAGTATCAAAACCTGTCAGTTTTATAGACGAGAGAGTCTGTTATTATAGCAACTGTATTTTATGACTCTAACTTGAAGACTAAGGTTTTGAATTAGTGTTGTTTTAGTTTGACAAGTATGACCACTTTTAGTTATACATGTAGTTACAATATGTCTAGTTTATAACAGTTTTAGTTAACTAAAACAACACCAATCATGTATATGTGTTAGCAGTAGAAGTGATAAACTCCTTACAACCTGGAATCTACATGTACATACATACATGTACATGTATGTATGTACATGTATATACATACATGTACATGTAATTACAAAATAAAATCATGTACATGTACATACATGTACTTGTAATTACAAAATAAAATCATCTACATGTCATTTTTCATTATAGAGTATATACTAACCTCATTGGAGATACAGTGGAAAACTTCTTCTTTAATCCAACGACTGTTATCGCATCTTCATCAACATCCACACAGCAGCTAGAAAGTCTCAGTACCCAATCCGATACCTCCTCCACAAAGATCCCATATAAACCACTCACATCTTCTCCAGAGTCAAGTCTAGACCAAATCGTTAGCAGTGGGTCTTCAAAAACGGAGAGCTCACAGCCTCAGTTACGAGAGGGATCAGTAATGAGACGCAACAGAACTATGAAAAATCGTAAAAGTGCTGTATTTGATTATGGGAGTGTTGACAGTACTAATGACAAACTTTCAGGAAATATTGGTGATTTGAATGTTCAGCTACTGACAGTTAATGATGAACAAACAGAGGGAGTTACTTCTAAAAAAGGGAAAGTGTCAGATCTTGTCAAACGGTTTAGTAATGAGGATAATGAAGGTATCACTACTGTAGGAATGGAGGAGGAAAAAGGCTATGATTTTGAAAAGACAAAGAAACTGAAAGAAGATGAGACAAATGTCATAAAGAAAAAACATGTCAAGGTATGAGTATATATGACATAGATAAATATTAATTTATGTATATAGGAGAATATCTTTGATCTATCCCAGCTCTCAAGGCTAGGTACCCCAGTGGTTCTACCCCAGTGGTTCCAATCCTAGCTCTCAAGGCTAGGTACCCCAGTGGTTCCAATCCTAGCTCTCAAGGCTAGGTACCCCAGTGGTTCTAATTCTAACTCTCAAGGCTAGGTACCCCAGTGGTTCTAATCCTAGCTCTCAAGGCTAGGTACCCCAGTGGTTCTAATTCTAGCTCTCAAGGCTAGGTACCCCAGTGGTTACAATCCTAGCTCTCAAGGCTAGGTACCCCAGTGGTTCCAATCCTAGCTCTCAAGGCTAGTTACCCCAGTGGTTCTAATCCTAGCTCTCAAGGCTAGGTACCCCAGTGGTTCTAATCCTAGCTCTCAAGGCTAGGTACCCCAGTGGTTCTAATTCTAGCTCTCAAGGCTAGGTACCCCAGTGGTTCTAATCCTAGCTCTCAAGGCTAGGTACCCCAGTGGTTCTAATTCTAGCTCTCAAGGCTAGGTACCCTAGTGGTTCTAATCCTAGCTCTCAAGTGGTAGCTAACCCCAGTGGTAGCTAACTGATAGGACTTACATTCTATACTTGCAATATGTTTTTTGTAATTGTAATATTCTCAGAGTTACTTATTACAGACATTTAAATACATTTGTGTAGCTTACACCTGAAGAAGATAAACACAAAGATATATCTAGAGATAGAGAAGAAACTACAGAGACTGTGAGAAAAGAGAAACCTATTGTCCTCCCACCTCCAAGATTAAAAGATGAAGAACCACCCATTCCAAATCTTGATCATGTAAAACCAGATGCTCCTTCATCTCCCAAAAGAGTTACTACTATTGATGAGGCTAATGAATTTGATTATGTTACAAGAGAAAGTGGTACACTCTTCCATGTGAGTAGATATTATGTATTTATTATATTTTCAATACATAAATTATTTAAATTTATATTATAAATAATTATATACATGTATATATGTAGTTCATGTACATGCACTTGTTAATATCATACCAGAATCGGTACATGTAAATGTACTGTACATGTACATGTACATGTACATGTACATGTACAGTACATTTACATGTACATCCACCCAGTACAAGTACTATTACACATGTGTGTTCATCCAGTACATGTACATGTTGTATGTACCCCAGTACTGTACATGTACATGTACATCCACCCAGTACATGTACTATTACACATGTGTGTTCATCCAGTACATGTACATGTTGTATGTACCCCAGTACTGTACATGTACATGAACATCCACCCAGTACATGTACTATTACACATGTGTGTTCATCCAGTACATGTACATGTTGTATGTACCCCAGTACTGTACATGTACATGTACATCCACCCAGTACATGTACTATTACACATGTGTATTCATCCAGTACATGTACATGTTGTATGTACCCCAGTACTGTACATGTACATGTACATCCACCTAGTACATGTACTATTACACATGTGTGTACATGTACATGTTGTATGTACCCAGTACTGTACATGTACATGTACATCCACCCAGTACATGTACTATTACACATGTGTGTTCATCCAGTACATGTACATGTTGTATGTACCCCAGTACTGTACATGTACATGTACATCCACCTAGTACATGTACTATTACACATGTATGTACATGTACATGTTGTATGCACCCAGTACTGTACATGTACATGTACATCCACCCAGTACATGTACTATTACACATGTATGTACATGTACATGTTGTATGCACCCAGTACTGTACATGTACATGTAGTCATGTATGTCTGCAAAACTTTATTGTTATTATTATTATCATTATTATTATTTCACAGCCAACTCTTCAAAGGGTACGAGGTCCTTTGAAAAGAAACAAGCCCAGTCGCAGATCAATGCTGCTCAAGAAGGAGAGAGTGCAGAACAGTGATCACATGATCGACCACATGACCAAGCACATGACTGACAAAAGAAATGTCACAGATAGAGATCGAAAGGAAAATTCATCGAATGATGACAATAAAATAAGAGACCAATTTGAAATAGATGAGAGTGGTAATAATCATTTGTCAAAAAGTCTTAACTCTACATCATCTTCATCACGTCTTAAGAAACAAGTAGAACTATCGTCAGAACAGAAACTCCTCTTGCAACGTAAACAATCATATTCCGAAGAAGTTAGTATACATTTTCCTCAAACTGAAACTCCCAAACATTCCCCTTCGCACTCACCCAGACAAGAGTGGAACATTTCGGTATCCTCCATTACAAGTGTATCTACAATGTCCAGACATGATTCTCCTCCTGAAATAACACCTGAGAGATCACCAGTACGTAAGAAAGATTCCATTACTAGCAAACCAATCACCATAGAAACCACTATATATGAAAAAGAGGATCCAATCCGTACAGATGAGTACCTGACTCCTGTTGCTCCAGAGAGAAAACCAGAGACCTTGAGAGGATGGTCAGGTGGAAATGGCAGTACGGATACACCTGATGTTGGAATACTATCTGAAAGAGAAGGACTAAAGAAATTGAGCGAAAAGAGTAACGAAGAAACAGATGAAGAGTATGAAAAATTGATTAGAAAAGTTAAAAGTTAGTTTGTATAATTTATGCAAGAATAATAAAAAATACATTTTAAAAATATGAAAGGATATGAAAACAGTAATTGCATTGTACTCACAATAATATAATTATACTATATACATGTACATGTATATACATGTAGTATACATGTATATACATGTACATGTATATACATGTAGTATACATGTACATGTATATACATGTAGTATACATGTATATACATGTACATGTATATATCTTACCATGTACTACATATTCTGTATATGTAACTATATGGACTTGTGTACTTCACATACTTCAGTACATGTTCCACTATGTACATGTACATGTTCTACTATGTGTACATGTAGATGTAGATGTTCGTATGTACATGTACATGTACATGTTCCACTATGTAGATGTAGATGTTCAACAATGTACATGTACATGTTCCACTGTGTACATCATGTAGATCTTCGTATGTACATGTAGATGTACATGTTCCACTATGTACATGTAGATGTACATGTTCCACTCTGTACATGTAACTGGTAAATTCATGTACTTCATTTTCTCTCTGACAGGAATGAGAATCATTATAAAAAATTTTGAAAGCAATTTTGTTTCAAAAAATGGAAGAAAGGTGAGTACAATGATAAAACTAAAGGTCATTCACATTCACCATGACCTTAGCAAAATGTTGATAACTTTAATTTGTAATTACATGTTCATGTACCTATAATCCTTTCACCTGCACCATGTATCAACTGATAATTACATTCCTCATTTAGCCAACTGAAGATGAGAAATATCCGATACATGACTATATATCTTCATGTGATACTATCAAGAGTAAACTGATAGGTACTTAAAACTTTAAGAAAGTTAACTAACACATAATAATAGATGTTCGTTTGTCATTCTGACTGCATTCCTGACTTCAGTTTTCCTTTATTTCTAACTCTCTCATGTCTGTATATCATATATATATATATAATACATATACATAATTATACATACAGTACCTGACATTATTAAGTTTACATACTATCACTGTACTTCCATTGACTATAGTGTACTGTGTGAATGAAGTACACTGTACTTCAAATGTACTACACAGTATTACACCTTAGTACTATGCTATCACATACGAATGTCAAGCGAATTCACACATTACTATGATTACAGTACAAAGTAGTACTATAGTATTATTTAGAAGTACAGTTGACTATCACCTTATTAAAGTGTAGCTCCCATCATACTTAATAAAGTCAGATACTGTACATGTACATATATACTATGTATACATAAGTACTACTGGATGTAATATTTCATACATGTACATCAGCTATGAGACAGACCAAGCTCAGTCAAACAGCACCTCCTGAAGTTCATGATGTTGAAAGTGGTTAGTCTATGTTTTAAATAACTGAAAATATGATACCATGCATTTACAACAAGTGAAACATGTATTACTGATGTTTATTTCTCTTTATAAGGTGAGACGTCTGTCAGATTAAAAGATGATCTATCTGTAGGTCTCCACAGGAAGACCAAGACAGCAGGGGTACGTAGACATCAGTCTCTGATTGTACCGCCCACTCATAAAAAGACATTTGATGATGTAGTCATAGATAGTAATAATCCTCTGAATTATGTACAAACACGTATTTCATCATTACTGTCTGATAAACGTGTCAGAGCAGGAAGACCAGAAGATATTAAGGTGAGTATATACATGTACACACATACATTATACACACATACGTGTACACACAAATAAACCTACACACACATATGCACGCACACACACATACACTGATTGCACTCACATATACACAAACCTAGATACAAAAATACACACACAAACCTACACACACACACACTCACGTACACACCTACACACACACACACACACAAATCTACATACATGTACATGTACATATGTGTACATCTATTTCATCATTCTTAGCTAATGACATATGACCAATTAATGGAAGAAAAACAATCTATTCAAAAAGTTCTACTACATTTTGAACGAAAGCATGGGAGACCGGTAATTAAATTCATCTACATGTATCTATCTATCTGTCAATCCATCTATCTATCAATCTGTTATGCATTATTTCTATATATATACAGTATCTATGATTTTTCTATCTGTTACATAGCAAACCAGTGAAGACAAATCCATAATGAGACCTATATATGATAGATATAGAGACGTCAAGAAACTGGCATCTCATTTTGATGGAAGACACAAGGTATGTGGTCTGTATTGAGAGGTACTCTTCCTCTTCATTAGTTAGTTATAGTTTTATTGGGCTGGTTAGATGTGAATTAGTCAATGTTATTACTGCAATATATGAACTAGTATGTGTAATTTACATTGCTCCTCTACCTACCAAAACTCAAGTGGCTTAGTCATTAACAACATCTCTCCCCGCAGACTGATCCCATCTCTTCATTGTTTATATGCTTACTACATATACGTACATGTATATAGTCTTGTGGTCAACCGATCTCTCTCTCTCTCTCTCTCTATCT
>OX345650.1:930000-975000 GCA_947044365.1 Petrosia ficiformis | reverse complement strand
AGCTACACTCAACTGGTCCATCCTTATAGCTAAACTGTCTAATGCATAATGTACGTCTGTCTTTCTTTCTTTCTTTCCATCTTGAGTGTTATAATGTATGATATAATCAGTGGTGTGGAAACAGCCAGTCATACAGGACATTGTCCGATAAATCTAGTGAATGTCTTGTAAATTGAAACTGAGCTGTATACAAAGTATATGGGTAGCAGAACAAGGGTGTTGAAAATAGGCCAAAATGTCCGGTAATTGGCTCAATGTTTCTACACACCTGGATATAATGTGTGATGATATTCAGTGAATGGCAGGTAGAACCACATCGACTATATGACCATTAACTGTTTAGCTAATAACTGGTACTAAGATTAGTGTTATTACCAAAGCTCATTAATATTCATTAATATTCATTAATATTCATTATAACATGTACTTATTAGTAAATATACCTTTCTGGCGTTCGACTACGTCTTGGTGATCTGTTGGGAATAACAAAAATCCTCTAATTAAATAATAAATATCAATTAACAGAAGAGAATAGTCAACTATAACAATTACTGAATCAACCAAGTATTTCTGCTATATGTAAATATAACATAATTATAGATTAGTAAACAGTTCATGACTTCATGTATTAAATAATGAAAGGTACCATATATATACTGTTATAATGACATGAAGTGAATTGACCTTATTATGGCTACACTTCCAAATGATTGAATGTACAGAATATGTCAATAAAATGTCACCCACTATAAGTTAACAATGATTTTGACAGTTCAACATCACAGTAGTGAGACGGTAATTACTGACTGTACTGACAGTAGAACTAAAGTAATTACTTTAGTTCTACTGTCAGTACAGTCAGTAATTACCGTCTCACTACTGTGATGTTGAACTGTCAAAATCATTGTTAACTACCGAGGAATTACTGTTACTGTATGGTGACTTTTTATTGACATACACTGTATCACTTACTAATGGATATTTATAGTCAAAAGTCAGATATTATCGCAATTATTCATTTCTAGTACATTAACTAAAACTAACAATGTCTTGGGAATTAATCACAGTTAATTAAACATAATTTAGTTATACATGTAATAGTAAGAACAGTTTACCTGGAGGTAGTTAAGTTATTACCAAGTCCTTCAACAGTACTACGTTGTCGTACCTACGTTATGAAATATACAGTATATACAAAACTCTACTCATAATCAACAAACAATCATTACTAAGATAACAAAACATAATTCAATTTAGTATACTACACTACTATGCGTTTGGAGTAAGGGAGTGTATACTATACCAAACTAAAAGCATTTCACTTTCACGATGACCTCAAAATTAGGATGTGATGACTTTATATGTAATATAGTGTATAGTTTAATGTCATAAGGTTAATACTATACTGTAACTCAATAATGAAGCAATGGATTGAAATTTGACATACACGAAAAAGAACAGGAAGGATAATTATATAAAAACAGTGCAAGTAAAAAGATTTTGGTCAATTTAAACTAAAGTTATGAATATTTTTCTGAGGTCATGGTGAACGTGAATGACCTTTACATACACACATACATGTACATGTAAACTGTTATTGTTAAATCGTTTGTCGGCTGTAAATTGTAATTTTAAAACACATGTCTGGGCTGTATTTAGGGGGGGGGGGGGGGGGGGGGGGGGGGGGAGCATTGGCCCCCCCTTATCGATATTTTGCCCCCCCCTTGAACATTGACAAATAATAATTAATGATTTAGCAGTACACTGTGCAGTCAGCAAAAATAACAGTCCTTACACCTACTGTATATAGAGTAACAATTAGCCTAAGAATGCATGTAAAGTGAGCTTTGAGCCTCTACTATATGTAAAATTTTCTTCCAAACCCCCCTAGCTTTACACGTGCTTACACACAAACTGGGGGGCTTTGCCCCCCCCTTCATTCCCAGACACACATATTTGTCCCCCCTTCCGAAGAATCCTAAATACAGCACTGCATGTGTACTAACATACATGTAGTATTGAAATTAATTGAGACACACTTACGCTTAACAAGTTTACAACACAATATACACACGTTGGTTGTTGAAATTGTCTGTCAGCTGTAAATTATAACTTTAAACCTGTTTTGCTACACATATAATATAGGTTGTGTACTGTTCAAATCATTTGTGTGGTATAGATACATGTATATCTATATTCCGAATACAAGCACATTAATCAAAGAGAAGTTACTTCAAATATTGATGTATATATTTATATTAGTAGACACACAGTTATTGATTGGAATGAACTAGTGATAAATGACCTGGGCAGCTCTAGTTCTCTCCTCTTCTATTAGCTGATCATCTTTGATAAGAGCAGCAAGAGTCTTTGCTTTCTCTCTCACTGGAGAGAGAGAGAGACAGAGAGAGACAGAGACAGAGACAGATAGGAAGAAAGACAGAGAGTTAGAGAGGTAGAGAGAGAGAGAGAGAGAGAGAGAGAGAGAGATAGAGAGAGACAGAGAGAGAGATAAAGAAATTCCATTAACTATAGATTAATATCGACATATGAAGAAGATTGTGTTCCTATTACATTAAAAGGATATAAAACCTAATCATATCCTGATGTGTACAAACATACTACGAGATGCTTTATCATCACTAGAGGAAGAGAGGAAGCATTATATACTAGTAAGTGAAAGTAGGTATATAAAATACTTCCAAGCTTCCAGCACATTTCCTACTACACAATGTAACAAATCAAAGGTGTGAGATTAGTCAATCTACGTTAGAATCTCAACAGCTTATAACGGAGCAGACAAATGAGGCTTGTGATGTACCCAATCTCACAGATTACCTGGAACATTGGAGAGTTAACAAGTGACAGTCCACATGCAGATAAATCTTGTGTATATGGTTAATGGAAGTTAAATTCACTTATAGTTATAGTATGCATTGTTTCTCAAACTTTCCGTTTAGTTATAGTTTAATAATATTAGGTTCACTAAAAGTTAGTAGATAGTTAACTAACGAAAAGTGCCCATTATTGTCCAATTTTCAATTTAGTCAGTTATAGTTATTACAGTAGACTTGTAATTTAGTTAAAGTCACAATGCCTTACTAAAATGGGTTTTAGTTATAAAACAACACTAATTTAAAACTATGAATTTATAAGAGTTCAATGTCTTAAAACAATGCTACTCATCATTTTAAAGGATTCAAAAGGAACTTTTAATAAAAAGTACTTCTGACACCATCAATACAGACCCTGGAGTACACATTAATCCGTCTTGGGACTCTATTCTACCATCACAGACTTAATCTAAACCTTCATGTCATAGTTTACTTTTCTTGTACCATCATTGTCAAACCTTGTTATTTTCTGTACTACCCTTTGTATTCCTGTACCATCATTGTTCTCACTCTTTGTACTGTCATGATGTCATCACTTGTTATCTGTCCGTATATAAATAGGCTATTTGGTTTTGTTTTTTGTATACTGCTGAAGAAGACCTTCGGGTCGAAACGTTCAGTTTTTATTAATAATAATTTTATTATTGTTATTGATAATTAAAAAAACTCTACCGTGTTATTAAGGCTCAATAAAATTACTCTATTATAAACAAAAGGGACACAACAACAAATGAAAAGATTCTTCTTACCTAATGCCCCATGATCTTTCTCATCTTTATCAATAAACTGAAAATCCTTTAAAGTCTCTATTGAAAATATATTATCTTTACACTGTTGAACAACACGCTGGGAACCATTTTTAACAAGATACTCCAATAAAACAAGAGACTGTGCGGACAATAAATATATAGATGGAATTGGAGGTATTCATAAATAGATATATAACATTCATATATGTAGATAAATGGATATATAGATAGATAAATAGACAAATAGAGAGAGGGATAGATAGATAGATAGATAGATAGATAGATAGATGGATGGATAGATAGATAAATAGACAAATAGAGAGAGGGATAGATAGATAGATAGATAATTAGATAAATTGATAGATAAATATATATATATATATATATAGAGAGAGAGAGAGAGATAGATAAATAGACAGACAGTAGATATAGATTATATAGGAGGTGATATATTCGAGAAGGTTGTGTACATCTAGTTCACATAGTAACTAGGAATACATTATTCCTTATATGGAAGTATCACCATTTTGATTGATGATACATGTACATGAACAGTATATGATATAGACAATGTATAATATACCTTATAAACATGTCTCCAGTTTTTACCATGATCATTTAATCTTTTCCATAACATTCCCATAACTAAACTATAAGCTTGTCTGTAGTGTATGTGTGTGTGTGTGTGTGTGTGTGTGAGAGAGAGAGAGAGAGAGAGAGAGAGAGAGAGAGAGAGAGAGAGAGAGAGAGAGAGAGAGAGAGACAGACAGACAGACAGACAGACAGCAACAGGGAGAGAGGAAGAGATAGAGAGACAGAGATAAAGAGGGACATCATGGGTCATTGAATACATACATGTATCATAAGAACACAATCGGTTATTATAAACACAATACATATCACATGATATACACATGATGTGCACATGACATACACATGAAAAGTATACTCTGCAAGTTCAGTCATAATTGTACTAGATGGACCCCATGGGTCATTAGATGTAGCCTCACGAACTTTGACTTCAGCATCAGTGTAATTGTACATCACATTCTTACTGTAAAAATAGATGAAATAGGACATACATACATGTAGATAGATATACATGTTATTATAAGGTTTTATACAGAGGGGGTTGCGGCATAGATGGGTCCTTCTCCACCTTTTAACTAAATTATGTGTTAGAAATACCAGAATGTATCAAAAATCAGTCTCGGCACAGTTATATTTCTGTAGGGGATGTGTTTGACATACAAGTCTAGGGCTGGGATGATTAATCAATTAATCAATTAATCAATTGATATTGAAAATTCTTTTGATTATCGATTCCAAGTATGTGATATCGATTATACCAAAAGACATACTTTTTAAACATGTGACAACAATAATTTACAATGTGAAAGTGACAGCAAGCCTTTTTGATCATCAAATGGGAGGAGTTTCCTGTGGTAATTGATTTAATTGGTCTAATTACTTCCGCTGATTTTAATCGATTATCAATTGATTTATAGTTAGTGATAATCGATTTCAGAATCTCAGTCGATTCCCAGCCCTACATGATACAACGTATCCTCATTCGTCTATCATGAATGTACCTAACATGTGAAGTTAAAAATCCCTTAGTAATGTATATGGATGTTTTGATTTTATAAATGCATGTCTATACTCAAAAGACTAACCACATCCTCCAGTAAATACACACGCTTGGCAAAAGAAACGTAAACCATATCTTGTGTAATAATCACAATTTGAATATTTCAGTTATAAAAATGGGTCTTTAAAATTAGTAATTAGTAGTATTGAGTTATCAATGATTACAAATCCAGTATAGAATTATTTTTGGTATGCCGCAACGTAACAACACAGTAACATGCTTTACAATAATATTCTTCTAGTTTACATTTTCAATATAGTATGTGTAATATATATATATATATATATATATAATTATATATATATTAATAATTATATTTATTTTCCTACTTCACTCACAGTTCTCTCCGAACTTTCGCCATTTTTTTTTACATGTATATGATACTTTACAGTGTATATAAATTATACTACAGGTCTTGTATGGATGGGAAACGATTCCCTCCTCCACCACCTCTCCACAATAGAACTTGAAACTCTGAACACACACCGGAAACCACTATAGATACCACACCCTAATTAGTTATTAATAAATAATTAATTAAAGTTAAATAAAATTAATAAAGGTGTGGCTCAAGTGTAAACCCTGAATTGAATTCATAGTGCTCCAGATCTCCAGTATCTTCTAAATGGTAAATGATTTATGTATAACACTTTGCACTATATATATATATATATATATATATATATATATATATATATATATATATATATATATATATATATATATATTGTGTTTAATATTATGTTGTTGCGATGTAATGATCATAATTATGTTAAATTACATATTTTCTTAGTCTCAAGGGTTGTTGGTAAATTATTATTAGTTAATTGCTATGATACAATTACAGATTACATATTAAACTAATGATTAGGGAGTGCTTAGCTATTAGTGTGTCATTGCCAAACCCTTCCATCACCTAGTCTTGCGGGACCGGCCTCCTTCGCTTGGGGCAAAAAGGAGTCTGTCCAACTTCAATTAAACCACTCATGACAGCAGAATGCAGAAGCAATTTTACGTCACGTAAAATCTGCAATTTTCACATGACAATGCAAACACGTGAAACAACGTATTTAGCTGTTGATATGCTGGGGTTATGTTTGGGCTGTGGAACAGTTACTGTTCTACCACAATAAGTATGCTGTTATCATCAGGTCTGTGGTATAGAACATCATAGATACTTGACAACAAAATAAAACAAACACTCTTTCCAAACCCAGTTGGAAGGCATGTAAAGACATCCTTCCATCAATAAAGTTTAGCATTACTTTTTTAAGTGATTCATACTGATATCTGTGTGAAATGGAATTGATTATAACGTTTACATCTTCAAGACAGCTTCCAGCCATATTTTACTGCCAATTGTAATGTCACTTTTTTTCCAGGATTTAATTTCATAAACACAGTATTTTATACAGTACACTGTCATGAGTGGTTCAATTGAAGTTGGCCAAACTCCTTTTTTGCACCAAGCGAAGGAGGCTGGTGCTGCGAGACTAGCATCACCAGAGTAGACCTCTCTCTAATTAACTATTTGGTATAAAATGAATTACAAGCTATTAGAATCCATGCCATATGCATAATTATAACAACACATATATATTAATATAATACATATATGATATACATACATGTAGTTACATGTATGTACTGATTTCAGTTATTTTACTGATAAAACAACAACAGTCTGTTCACATTCACGATGACCTCAAAATTAGGATTTATATGTAATACAGTACAGTGTATAGTTTAATGTCATAAGATTAATACATGATTATACTGTAACTCAATAATGAAGCAATGGATTGAAATTTGCCATACACAAAAATGAATGGGATACGATAATGGTACAGGTAAAAAGATTGTTTGTCATTCCAAACTACAGTTATGAAAATTTATCTGAGCTCAAGGTGAATGTGAATCACCTTTAGATAATAAATACCAATTTTATCTTAAAAAATTAATTCCATTGCTCTATATATAGTCAGTACTTCCATGCTATAGTTATTAATGACCATCAATTCAATTTGTTACTCAACCTTCTAAAATTTGGCTTTGAACTCTACTACAATTACTTATTACCATTTAAAAGTTGCATTGATATCCTCTTGGACTATAATCCAAGTTTCAGTACCTTCCTTATTAAGTTTAAAGATTGTATTGATATCCTCTTGAACTATACTCCAAGTTTCAATACCTTCATTATTAAGTTTAAAATCATTTAAAAGTTGTGTTGATATCCTCTTGGACTATAATCCTTGAAGGAAATTAATATGTTTGAATATATTCATATTTCACTAAACTATAAAAAATTAATTTAATCTTAGTCATGCTCCATGGACATGAAGCATATATATATTTATATATAGATACATGGATTCATTTGTGGAATGGTAACTATGATACAGGGTGTTAGTTACAACACATAACAAAGTAATACAGGGTGTTAACTACAACATATAACAAATAGATACCAAACAATTACTCAAGCCTACTATTTCATGAAACCAAGTAATAATTACTCAGCAGAATGAGGTAATAGTAATACATTATTATAATTTATTGCTGATCATGTGACCTGTGGCCAATCAGAGTGTAGACAATGCGTCACGTGATTGAACATTAAATCACTTATTGCACACTTTTGCATGCAATAAGTTAGTTATTGCACACTTTGCTCGCCTCTACTAACGAAGCAGCTCCAACAACAGTGGTAGTTTACCAGATCGTCAATAAATCACTTATAACACACTTGACAATGCATTGTGTGTTTCAATGTAGCACTTGGGTGGTCAATAAAGGTCTCGTTTACATAATGCACTCGCCTTTGGCTCGTGCATTATGTAAACTCAACCTTTATTGACCCGCCCTCGTGCTACATTAAAACACGAAATCACGATAAAGTGTATTCTAACTATTACATATTACTATCACCTCGTGTCTGCTGAGTAATTATTACTTGGTTTCATGAAATAGTAGGAATATACTGACTTAGGTATTAATATTGATTTAGGATATAATAGTAATAATTATACTGATTTTTAAGGTAATAGTAATACTAATAATTATATTACATTGACTTAGGAGGTATTAATATATTGATTTTTAAGGTAATAGTAATATATTACCAGTGCTAGTTGTGGTAGAAGGTGTTATTTTAACATCAGCTAGTTGCCAAAGAAAACATACTATAGTTAATTGCTTAGACTGTTGCTTAGGTGATGTATTGGTTTCAAGAAGTATTTGTGTGTGGATAATGTATATATTACAATGAGTTATGAAATTTCAAAAATATCAAATCCGTACATTATGTTTTGTGGTTAGATGGTGGTGCTAGCTTAGGTTAGATATTGAAACTCTAAACTCTAAACTGAAACTAATTACTGTGTGAGTTAATACACACATATACTACACAATAGTGACTAATTAAATAGTGGTACATAATTATGCAAGCTGTGTATGCGTGTATATATATATATATATACATACATACACACACACACACATACAGATGGTGATATATGTAATAATTATACTGATTTTAATGTAATAGTAATACTAATAATTATATTACATTGACTTAGGAGGTATTAATATATTGATTTTTAAGGTAATAGTAATATATTACAGTGCATTGTAATTGATCTTCTAAGTGTAGTCCAGAGAAGCTGGTTTGCTTTGTTTCATGAAATATGTGTATGCTTATAGTAAAGGGTGTTAATTCAATGTCAGCTAGTTGCTAGTAATATAGAGTGTTATATGTAATAATTATACTGATTTTAATGTAATAGTAATACTAATAATTATATTACATTGACTTAGGAGGTATTAATAAACTGATTTTTAATGTAATAGTAATATATTACAGTGCATTGTAATTGATCTTCTAAGTGTAGTCCAGAGAAGCTGGTTTGCTTTGTTTCATGAAATATGTGTATGCTTATAGTAAAGGGTGTTAATTCAATGTCAGCTAGTTGCTAGTAATATAGAGTGTTATATGTAATAATTATACTGATTTTAATGTAATAGTAATACTAATAATTATATTACATTGACTTAGGAGGTATTAATAAACTGATTTTTAATGTAATAGTAATATATTACAGTGCATTGTAATTGATCTTCTAAGTGTAGTCCAGAGAAGCTGGTTTGCTTTGTTTCATGAAATATGTGTATGCTTATAGTAAAGGGTGTTAATTCAATGTCAGCTAGTTGCTAGTAATATAGAGTGTTATTTAACATCAGTTAGTTGCTAGGTGTAGACTAGGTGCTAATTTAAAGGGTCTTGTTTCAATTCGCTAGGTGTAGACTAGTTGCTAGTGGTAAAAGGTGAATATCACCTAGTTGTGGTAGAGGATGTTATTTTAACATCAGCTAGTTGCCAAAGAAAACATACTATAGTTAATTGCTTAGACTGTTGCTTAGGTGATGTATTGGTTTCAAGAAGTATGTGCGTGGATAATGTATGAGTTATGACACTTCAAAAATATCAGCATTAATCAAATTTGTATATATATATGTTTTGTGGTTAGATGTTGGTGCTAGCTTAGGTTAGATATTGAAACTCTTTACTCTAAACTGAAACTAATTACTGTGTGAGTTAATACACACATATACTACACAATAGTGACTAATTAAATAGTTATGAAAGCTGTGTATGCATATACATACAGATGGTGATATATGTAATGATTGTGTATAGTGTGCTAATGTTATACTAATTGCTATATGCAAGTGATTTGTGAGATAGCTGTGTATATATACACATACAGATGGTGATATATGTAATGATTGTGTATAGTGTGTTAATGTTATACTAATTGCTATATGCAAGAGATTTGTGAGATAGCTGTGTATATATACACATACAGATGGTGATATATGTAATGACTGTGTATAGTGTGTTAATGTTATACTAATTACTATATGCAAGAGATTTGTGAGATAGCTGTGTATATATACACATACAGATGGTGATATATGTAATGATTGTGTATAGTGTGTTAATGTTATACTAATTGCTATATGCAAGAGATTTGTGAGATAGCTGTGTATATATACACATACAGATGGTGATATATGTAATGACTGTGTATAGTGTGTTAATGTTATACTAATTACTATATGCAAGAGATTTGTGAGATAGCTGTGTATATATACACATACAGATGGTGATATATGTAATGATTGTGTATAGTGTGTTAATGTTATACTAATTGCTATATGCAAGAGATTTGTGAGATAGCTGTGTATATATACACATACAGATGGTGATATATGTAATGACTGTGTATAGTGTGTTAATGTTATACTAATTGCTATATGCAAGAGATTTGTGAGATGTATGTGTATATATACACATACAGATGGTGATATATGTAATGATTGTGTATAGTGTGTTAATGTTATACTAATTACTATATGCAAGAGATTTGTGAGATAGCTGTGTATATATACACATACAGATGGTGATATATGTAATGACTGTGTATAGTGTGTTAATGTTATACTAATTACTATATGCAAGAGATTTGTGAGAAAGCTGTGTATATATACACATACAGATGGTGATATATGTAATGACTGTGTATAGTGTGTTAATGTTATACTAATTACTATATGCAAGTGATTTGTGAGAAAGCTGTGTATATATACACATACAGATGGTGATATATGTAATGATTGTGTATAGTGTCTTAATGTTATACTAATTGCTATATGCAAGAGATTTGTGAGAAAGCTGTGTATATATACACATACAGATGGTGATATATGTAATGATTGTGTATAGTGTGTTAATGTTATACTAATTACTATATGCACATGATGTGTGAGAAAGCTGTGTATATATACACATACAGATGGTGATATATGTAATGATTGTGTATAGTGTGCTAATGTTATACTAATTACTATATGCAAGAGATTTGTGAGATAGCTGTGTATATATACACATACAGATGGTGATATATGTAATGATTGTGTATAGTGTGTTAATGTTATACTAATTACTATATGCAAGAGATTTGTGAGATAGCTGTGTATATATACACATACAGATGGTGATATATGTAATGATTGTGTATAGTGTGTTAATGTTATACTAATTACTATATGCAAGAGATTTGTGAGATAGCTGTGTATATATACACATACAGATGGTGATATATGTAATGATTGTGTATAGTGTGTTAATGTTATACTAATTACTATATGCAAGAGATTTGTGAGATAGCTGTGTATATATACACATACAGATGGTGATATATGTAATGATTGTGTATAGTGTGTTAATGTTATACTAATTACTATATGCAAGAGATTTGTGAGATAGCTGTGTATATATACACATACAGATGGTGATATATGTAATGATTGTGTATAGTGTGTTAATGTTATACTAATTACTATATGCAAGAGATTTGTGAGATAGCTGTGTATATATACACATACAGATGGTGATATATGTAATGATTGTGTATATATATATTGTCTTGGATGTTATTATAAATATACACATGATGTGTGAGAAAGTTGAGTTAGTTAACTAACTAAAAGTATGTGAGCATTATCGGCCAATTTTCATTTTAGTTAGTTAAGCAAATATACTTCCTACATGTTCAAAGAATGGGACTGATAGAGTTTAGTAGGACAGCAGTTGTCTAATTCGCATTGCATTATTCCATCTAGTGTATGGTTATGCTAAAATGTATAACCATGTGGTTATAGTATAATCAGTGTGCTAAACATTGGTGTCAGTGAATTAAGTTACTCTAGTTATTGTTATGAAGTTGGCTATACAATTTTTTTAATCTGCCTTATTGAGCGGATACACTTTAGTTGTTGTTATGAAGTTGCCTATATTATTGTTTTAATCTGCCTTATTAATGTGGTTGTACTCTAGTTATTGTTATGAAGTTGGCTATACAATTTTTTTAATCTGCCTTATTGAGCGGATACACTTTAGTTGTTGTTATGAAGTTGCCTATATTATTGTTTTAATCTGCCTTATTAATGTGGTTGTACTCTAGTTATTGTTATGAAGTTGCCTATACATGTATTACTTTAATGTACCATATTATTGGTATGGTTATATTATAGCTATTGTTATGAAGTTGCCTATACATGTATTACTTTAATGTACCATATTATTGGTATGGTTATATTATAGCTATTGTTATGAAGTTGCCTATACATGTATTACTGTTTTGATTTAGTTCAATGCGCCGTTTTAATGTGGTTATACTCTAGCTATTGTTATGAAGTTGCCTCCACAAAATTTTTTTAATACGTACCATATTGATGTGGCTATACTTTAGCTATTGATATGAAGTTGCCTCTATTACTGCCTTAATTTAATTTAATGTACCATATCAGTCTGGATTACTCTAGCGTTACCTTAGACTACTGCCTTAATTTAATTTAATGTACCATATTGGTGTGGGTTATTCTAGCTATTAAAATCACTATAGCCTATATTATTATTAATTAAATATCAAAGCTGTATTGTTTTAATTACAGTATATTACCAATTTAATTAATTATAGTTTATAAGTTCATTTGAAACTAATGGAGAGTGCAAAAATATCAAATTTCATTATAAACAGCTAATAAGGGATGATACAAATTGAGATTTGACAGGATGCGTGTATGACTGAATTTGAAAATGAAAGTTAATGAATATACCATTTTGATGTGTAGCGTTACCTTAGAAGTACTAGCTAAACTACTGTTTTAATTAAATTTAAAGTACCATAATGATGTGGGTTATACTGTAGCGTTACCTTAGCCTAAATATATATTGTTTTAATTTAATTTAAAGTACCATAAAGATGAGGGTTGTACTCTAGCGTTACCTTAGCTTTAACTATTAACAAATTAAATTGGAAACAATTTGTTTTATATATATATATAAGTATATAATTTCATTTGAGAGTAATGGAAGCGTGAAAATACCAAAGTTCATTATATATATATAGTTCAAATAAGAGGTACTATAAATTGATTTTGTTATGAGATTTGATAGGATGCACCTATGTGACTGAATTTGGAAAGGACATCTTTTCTTGCAAAATGAATTTCATCAAATGCTCATATATATATATTTATATACCAGCATTTTGTGTAGGAAACTAAACAAATTTAGTATCTAAGAAGATTAATGATAGCTCTTCCTGGATACCAAATTTCATTGACTTCCTGTACAAATGGTGGAATGATACATTGGTTATTTGTGTTCACATTGACCTCAGAAAATATTCATAGGAAATTCTTAAGTCATCACATAAGGTCATTGTGAATGTGAACAGACTTTAGGTATGCATACATGAGTCCATGATTGTTTCTTTTGTGTCTTAAGGCTCAACCTACAGAAGCACAGAAAGCTGAATTTAAGCGTGCCTTTTCTCTATTTGATAAAAATGGTGATGGAAATATTAGTAGCTCGGAACTTTCAGGCGTTATGAAGCAACTTGGAAGAAATATGACAGAAGCGGAGGTTACAGATATGTTGAAGGAGATTGATTCCGACGGAAGTGGAACAATTGAATTTAATGAATTTACTGATTATATGATGAAGAAACTGACCAAGGCCCAGCAACCAACAAATATTGATGAAATTAGGAGAAAAGCTTTTCAAGTATGTTATCCTAACTAAAATAGTGTATGTGTTTTAAAAGAAATTTTAGAGTTATTAAAACTCACACTGCCTCATATAATGATATTTAAAAAAAACAAAAACAGTGTGTGTATGTGTGTGTGTGTGTGTGTGTGTGTGTGTGTGTGTGTGTGTGTCAGTGTTGTTTTAATTAACTACAAACCATTTAAAATGAGTATGAATTAGAGTTCTACTATCACTAATGAAAATTGGCCAATAATGGGCACGTTTTGTATTAAAACTAAAACCCTTTTAGTAAGCTTATTAACTAGTCATACTATAACTAAAAGTGATCATTATTATCAAACAAAGACAACAGTAGTGTGTGTCTGTGCATCTGTGTACATGTACATCATTTCTCATATAATTAGGCATGTGATAAAGATGGCAGTGGTACCATTGGTCCCAAAGAGTTTGTCGAGATCATGAAGCAATTGGGAGATGATAGTATCACCGAACAACAAGCTAGAGAGATGATTAAACGAGTTGATAAAGATGGTGATTGTGTCATCAACTATGATGGTAAGATGTTATTGTACACATTATACAAAACTTATGTACATCTTTTGTTAGAATACTATCTGCATGTATTTGGGGTTAGCCTAAGTGTCTATATGGGTGGAGGGAGGAGAACTGAGTTTAATTTTAATTACATGACTGCTTGGAAACTCACATGTACAGGGCAAAAAGAAATTAGTGTATCTGAAATGAATCAAGTGTTTGCTAAATGTTTGCAGACACAAATTTCTTTCCATGTTTCATTCATCTATCCATGTATTAATCTAATCATCTATTCATCTATCCATGTATGATGTATACATCTATCCATCCATGTATTCATCTATCCATGTATGTATACATCTATCCATCCATGTATTCACCTATCCATGTATTCACCTATCCATGTATTCATCTATCCATCCATCTATTCATCTTTCTATATACATCTATATACATACTTTTTCCAGAATTTGTTGCATTGCTCTCTAGGAAATGAACTATTTTCTGATGGTTAAAGACACTTTGATATGTTTGATCTTTTAGCTTTCTTTATTATAAAAATATATATTATATTTTAGAATTATTAGTTTTTTTTATATAACTGTTTTATCCCTCATTCAAGAATTTTGATTTTGTTACAACTTTAAACTAGCTTCCATTATTATAGAGTAATAGTACAGTATAAAGGTCATTGTACTGTGACTAACACCAGATATGTAACAACAGTGTTATCACTACTGTCATCACACTTAGAGCATGAGGTATTATCACTGTACCTCCAAACTGTAATTACATTTAGCATGAGGTATTATCACTGCAAGCACATACTGTCATCACACTTAGAGCACGAAGTATTATCACTGTACATCCAAACTGTCAGTACACTTAGGGCATGAGGTATTATCACTGTACGTCCAAACTGTCGTACACTTAGGGCATGAGGTATTATCACTGTACGTCCAAACTGTCAGTACACTTAGGGCATGAGGTATTATCACTGCAAGCACATATTGTCAGTACACTTAGAACATGCATGATCATGAGCTGTTATCACTACATAACTGCCCACTCCACATATGTGCACACAAACAGTTGACAATTTTGAGGCAGGAGGCCCAAATTGAAAGTCTTCTCTGCCAGGGCTCTCTCAGCACCTGAGTACACCTAGGTATTATGTATCACTCCACATGCACAATCAGCTCGATCTATATACATGCACTTAGGGCATGTACAAATTGGACTGATTATAAACTTTGACAAGTAATTTTGTAACTGGAACCAAATTCAAATGTACAAATGAGGCCTTGGATTATAAGTAATTTGTAACTAGAACCAAATTCAGTGTTTGTAGAGTGTATATAGACACAACTTAAGTGTGTAAAGTGTCGATTGCTTTGTCATTCTGTTTGCGTAATGCAATAAGCTACTTTAGTGTTGTCACATGATCTTCAACCAATCAGCATTGAATATTCTCACACCACTGTTGTTTTAATGTTGGAATGTGAACTGACTTTAATTGATTTTGCAGTGTATATAACGAGACTTGGAGGCTGTCAGTTTCATTCAGGAATATCGAATTAAGCAATCTTCTTTTGAATTCTCTGATTCCGGAAAAACAAAACTATGGTTAGTAGAAAATAATACATGTATTGCATTTTGTATTCAACTGCTTCATGCAGAGTATCATGAGAGTATACCACATATGTTCTAATACTGCATGTATATGCAGAAAAAGCATGCCATAGCTCTTTAGTAAACCTGACGAGTGCAGAGTTGCTGAGTAAAGTACAGAATGTACTAGTACATGCATGTATATGCAGAAAAAGCATGTCATAGCTCTATCTAATGCAGAGTTGCTGAGTATAGTATAGAATGTACTAGTACATGCATATATATGCAGAAAAAGCATGCTTTAGCATCAAACAAGCAATGATTTAGTGGATTGTTGCAGTCTGTCTATTATGTTATAACTTTATCATTCTTTATAGTCTCTAACTGCTGATCAAAAACAGAGGTGCAAAGCTACATTTGACTTCTTTGACAAAAATAAGAATGGTAGTATTGATAAAGGTGAATTGAGAGAAGCTCTCAATAAACTTGGTGACTTTAGTGAAATGGATGTCACATCCATCTTAAACGAAGCAGATGTAGACAAGAGTGGCGGAATTGAGTTTGATGAATTCTGCAAGTTTGTTGCACCAAGGTTGTTGAAAGTTCCTCCACCAGCAAATGAAATCAAAGCTGCATTTGATGTAAGTCCAGTCCAGTTGCATGAAAATTTAACGTATTTTAATCTTGTGATTATCATCTGCATATACTATAATTATTATATTCATTATTTTCTTCTTAGAAATATGACAAGAATAAAGATGGTTTCCTTGGTGCTGATGAAGTTATTAGTTTAGCTAAGGATCTTGGCTTTGGAGCTATCACAATTGATCAAGCAAAGAATATGATTTCCATTGTTGATGATAATAATGATGGAAAGATCAGCTTTGATGGTATGTGTGTGTGTGTGTGTGTGTGTGTGTGTATTTAGCAAAATCCATGTTTGTGTGTTTAGCAAAATCTATGTTTGATGTTTGCTTTCATCTATCATATCAATACAATAATTAATCTTCAAATTCCAATAGAATTTTTTATTATAACTACTCTTTCTATATCCCCCCCCCCTCTCTCTCTCCACTCTCTCCACTCTCTCTCCAGAATTCAAGCGTTTGGTTATCAACAAGTAATTTTTCGATTAAATGACTTTAAATTAGATCAAATTATTACTGCATTGTAGAAGTGTTAAATCCGAGTCTTTTTTTCATTAAAAAAATGATTAAATTCCATAAACATTATAACACATGCATATACATTCACAAAAAAAAACAATTCTCAACAATTCGTAACTATATAGAACGTGGGTGTCAATGTACATATATGTAGTCATGCATGCATGGTTTATCAATCATAATTATGTGTATATATAGTTCATATCTTTATACAACTAAAGTTGATTATAATTATTATTATATTACATGAAACCTAAGTTATGTTTTGTGAATACATAGGAAGTTTTTGTTGTTATAATTACAACCAAAGAGCCCATGAAAAAGCTCCAGTTACAAAGTATATGTACTTGTTTATAATGCCAAAATTGTTATTTTTTTAAGAGCTCGGCATTGACCAAATTTGCTGAACCATAGAGTCTTACTATATAATTAGGATTCCATTCTGAATCACATTTGTTCAGATTGGAACCCTAACTATGTGAGACCCTATGGTTCAGTGAACACATATTATTACAAGAAAACACTACCATAATTATAAAATGACTACGGTAATTATAAAAAAAAACAATAAGGCAGTGTCCTTTTACAAACTCCCACCCTGTTTTAAAACATATTAGTATCCTATTTAAAAATAAACAAGTGTCTTTTTACAAAAACATTACCTTTTAAAATACCAATTTTGGCATCGATGACCTCCCATACTTGATAACACTATTGAACACAGTAATATTATGACTAGTGGCCACATTAACGTCTGGTATAGTTTATATACTTATATAGTTTTTAGTTTTAAGCTAGCTTGCATTTTGGATTATTTCCACCATACTAATTGAATAGGCTATAGGTTTGTGTAGAGTCCAGCTCTTTTAATGTATGCATGTCCAGGTTTTTCTACTATTCATCTCAGTCTGTTCCCTATTTTTGTCTTAGAGGCTGCTCCATCTTATTAAAATTAACCTGGGCAAGAAGAGTTGTTATTCTAATCGTATTGTCTGTCTGTCTATATATATATTACCACATTTTCTTCAAAACTATGAACAGTGGCACTTGGAATGAGTTATTAGCAAATAAAGATAGGCTTTTTCTAAAACCTTTCAGTTTTAATAGTTATGGCAATTTCTATAACTCACAGTTGTTATATACATATAACAACATATATATATCATAAGGTTAATACATGATTATACTGTAACTCAATAATGAAGCAATGGATTGAAATTTGATATACACAAAAAAGAATGGGAAGGATAATTATATGAAAATGCTGTTGGTAAAAAGATTATTGATCATTCCAAACTAAAGTTATGAACATTTTTTTTCTGAGGTCATGGTGAACATAAATGACAAATTAAGCTGTCTGTACACATCCTAATAAGCAATAATTGGTATTTTTAAGTTTTCTCACACTTTGCATAATTAGTTTATCATCCAAAATCGTATGAGTTGTTCATTTTTATACAAAATTCTTATACATAAACTCATTGGGAATCAATTTCATTTCTTCATTCGTTTTTACATAATATTAAAGAATGAGAGCATCTCTAGGAACTTAGGAAGTAAATAAATGTTTCTAATGAAAAGTACAGATTTTACTTGTTATAAACATGATTATCATGTACTTATAATTAAAAGTCAAATGTAATATCCATTAAGAAGCAGTTCACTTTAGAATAAGCAGTATAAAATGGATGAAAACATGCAACTGTTATAACCAAACTATATAATCAGCCACTGTTGATTTATAGTATACTATCTGGTTTTACTTTAGAATAAGCTATATAAAGTGAATGAAAAACTATAAAATTGTTTGAAACAGCCACTGTTCATTTATAATGAAGAGTAAGTTACACATGTTAATACTATCTTGTGTTCATTCTTGAAATACTAGCAGGTATTAGTCTGAATATTATGTCACTCCACTTAACTTTAGAAAGGGAAATTAGCATGTGACCCTATAAATAAGGTAATAATTATAATATAATTAAAGCATTATTTGCATTTTTATGCCGCAGGGCCTTTAATATGATGACTTTCTACAGGGTTTAATGTGACAGCAAAAATTAAATTGTTAAAATAACCATTTTTTTGAATTGTCATAGAAGATGTTGTGGCTACATGTATGATGTTACTATGATATTGTGCAACAAGTACGAAAATGTAGACTAGAATAAGTTACATTGTGGGTTTCCAAACCCTTTGGATGGCCAGATAAAATTACATGTACTTTAGTATAAACTTATACTAAATTGTGTGCGTGAAATATGAATAGACAGCACCCTAAAATTATACTGCTTCAACTAATTGAATATAATTAGTACAAAGTAGCTATATGGTATTAGATATATTATCTAAGTGTTAAAACCTTGCAACTGTACTAACCTAACTATTCTGTTTTTACAGTGGTATGCATGTTTATATTCTTGTGTCCTATGTATGTTGTTAAGGTAGTTGCATCATTTCAGGGAGAGGGGGAAGGGGCTCGGCAATTAATGGGGATAGCATGTAAACAAACATGTCATCAACAGACCAACAGGATAATGTCTGGATGAATTCAATTTGTAGAAACTGCTGTTGTAGGTAAAATACAATAAACAAGTAAGAAGAATGGAGAAACAAGTAACTATAATATTGCTATATTACTACTATATACTATTAATATTACCTCCTAAGTCAGTGTATACTATTATTATTACCTTAAAAAACAGTATATTACTATTACCTTAAAAATCAGTAGATAAATACTGCCCAAGTCAGTGTTACTGTTATGGATTACTATAGTATTGAGGTTTCTTTGAAATTCTTTCATGTTTTAAACTAAATTACCATCGCATTTAATGTACACGAGATTCTCAAAACAAAATCAGTAAGTCTGCACCTTTCTGGCTGACCTCCGATACTGAAATGTCTCTCTACTGGTCGTACTATAGTGAACGTATTACTTAAGGTCAATTACAATTACTATTACTATTACCTCAACATTGAAATTGTATAATACTATTACTAATACTATTTCTGGACTCTCTACTATTATTACTAACTTCAGGTTTTGTAATTATTACTATTACGTTGAAACAGGTAATCTTTACTATTACTATTACGTTGAAACAGGTAATCTTTACTATTACTATTACGTTGAAACAGGTAATCTTTACTATTACTATTACGTTGAAACAGGTAATCTTTACTATTACTATTACGTTGAAACAGGTAATCTTTACTAAGACTATTACTATTACTATTACTATTACTATTACTATTACTATTACTATTACTATTACGTTGAAACGGGTAATCTTTACTATTACTATTACTATTACTATTACTATTACATTGAAACAGGTAATCCTATTACCTCATGTCTGGCTATTATAATATTGTCAGGTTTCAGACATGAGAAAGTCATTAATAATGATTATTGGTCACCACAAAGCAATCATAGAAATCCTTCTCTCCATGTATAGCAGTTGTTCCTGTAAATATTGTACTATAAATACAACTGATTACAACTTAATAATTATATTAAACAGAGTCTACTGAATACAAATGTGTTTTCATGAAACAGATTACATCCATCATGCCAAAATTGAAAGAATATTATATAACTTGTTCTACACTGATAATTATTAAAGTATAAAGTCTGTTCATATTCATAATGACCTCAAAATTAGGATAGTTTTTATAAGGTTAATACATGATTATACTGTAATTTAAAATAATGAAGCAATGGATTGAAATTTGACATACACAAAAAAAGAACGGAAAGAATAATTATATGAGAATTAATTAATGGTGCAGGTAAAAAGACTGTTGTTATGAACATTCCCTGAAGTCAAAGTGAACGTGAATCATCAGATACCTTTAGAGTGTTTGGATCACTAAATATTGGTTCATACTTTAAGCAGCAATGAATCCAATGATCCCTTACTGTACAGCTGCAATGATCCCTTACTGTACAGCTGCAATGATCATTGTAAAAATGTATGATCCAGCATCAAATTAATTAGTACATATATATACTAAAGGCTGCACTGTCATCAGGGTTTTTTCATACAGAAGTGAGGCTAGCTAGGATTCAACCACAGAATTTTGAAATAGATAATTAATAAAGATGGATTAGTTTTCGAAATTTAAATAGAACACTTATAATAATTTAACAGAGTACGAAATAAAGTTAACACAGCTGTATCTTATCATATGGACCATGCACCCTGGTAGGACATGTGATCCTAATGTTTCCACCTCCCAGGAATGATATAAATTCTGTATGGCTGGCTAGTAAGAGTGGTCATTCTGTTATTGTTTCTACTCTTCTTATATCGGGTACTGATCCCTAATATGGGAGATCATGATGGATGGACTCCTATTATGGTAGGTAGTCAGAATGGTCATAATGATGTTCTTGACCTACTGTTGAAAGCTAAAGTTAATCCTAATGCTTGTTTAACCCCTAGAACACTGATGTCACATATATGTGGCGTTTCACCCCTACGTGGTTTGGAGTGTGTTCCTAGCATTACGAAGCCCTCCAAATCCTTGTAGTTGATGTCAGGCACAAGCCCATTAAAATGGCTAAAAAAGTTGCTGCTTTTTTGGCCGCCCTTTGGCCTAAATAACGAGTACGGGGGGAATTTTAAAGGGGGTTGATCAAGTGTTTATTGGTGATATCAGATACACCATCCTATACAGAAATAATAGAATCTTAATCATTAATCAGAATATAGCCTAATACAAAGATTGTAGACATTCATTATGACCCCAATAAATATTCATAACTTTAGTTTTTGAAGGATCAACAAATTTTACCTGCATCATTTACATATAATTATCCTTCCTGTTCTTTTTTGTGTATGTCAAATTTCAATCCATTACAGTATAATCATGTATGACATTAAAGACAATTTGAGGACATTGTGAATGTGAACAGACTTTTATTTAGCTGGTGGTAATTGTAAGTAGGAAAAACATTGGTTGCAGAAATGTTTAAATATTTATCAATCTAAAGCAACACATAAAAGACATACATCTGAAATGTTGAACTGGGGGTGCTTCTTCATGGAGCAGTCATTACATTACATTCTAGACAGTATCATAGTTAGGGTTATATGCTGTTTTGATACTATAAATAGTACGTTGGTTGTGGTTTTGTTACTAGAAATAGTGGATGGGTTGTGGTTTTGTTACTATAAATAGTGGATGGGTTGTGGTTTTGTTACTATAAATAGTGGGTTGGTTGTGGTTTTGTTACTATAAATAGTGGGTTGGTTGTGGTTTTGTTACTATAAATAGTGGATGGGTTGTGGTTTTGTTACTATAAATAGTGGATGGGTTGTGGTTTTGTTACTATAAATAGTGGATGGGTTGTGGTTTTGTTACTATAAATAGTGGATGGGTTGTGGTTTTGTTACTAGAAATAGTGGGTTGGTTGTGGTTTTGTTACTATAAATAGTGGATGGGTTGTGGTTTTGTTACTATAAATAGTGGATGGGTTGTGGTTTTGTTACTATAAATAGTGGGTAGGTTGTGGTTTTGTTACTATAAATAGTGGATGGGTTGTGGTTTTGTTACTATAAATAGTGGATGGGTTGTGGTTTTGTTACTATAAATAGTGGATGGGTTGTGGTTTTGTTACTATAAATAGTAGGTTGGTTGTGGTTTTGTTACTATAAACAGTGGGTAGGTTGTGGTTTTGTTATTATAAATAGTAGATGGGTTGTGGTTTTGTTACTATAAATAGTAGGTTGGTTGTGGTTTTGTTACTATAAATAGTGGGTAGGTTGTGGTTTTGTTACTATAAATAGTGGATGGGTTGTGGTTTTGTTACTATAAATAGTAGGTTGGTTGTGGTTTTGTTACTAGAAATAGTGGGTAGGTTGTGGTTTTGTTACTATAAACAGTGGATGGGTTGTGGTTTTGTTACTAGAAATAGTGGATGGGTTGTGGTTTTGTTACTATAAATAGTGGATGGGTTGTGGTTTTGTTACTATAAATAGTGGGTTGGTTGTGGTTTTGTTACTATAAATAGTGGGTTGGTTGTGGTTTTGTTACTATAAATAGTGGATGGGTTGTGGTTTTGTTACTAGAAATAGTGGATGGGTTGTGGTTTTGTTACTATAAATAGTGGATGGGTTGTGGTTTTGTTACTATAAATAGTGGATGGGTTGTGGTTTTGTTACTAGAAATAGTGGGTAGGTTGTGGTTTTGTTACTATAAATAGTGGATGGGTTGTGGTTTTGTTACTATAAATAGTGGATGGGTTGTGGTTTTGTTACTATAAATAGTGGGTAGGTTGTGGTTTTGTTACTATAAATAGTGGATGGGTTGTGGTTTTGTTACTATAAATAGTGGGTAGGTTGTGGTTTTGTTACTATAAATAGTGGATGGGTTGTGGTTTTGTTACTATAAATAGTAGGTTGGTTGTGGTTTTGTTACTATAAATAGTGGGTAGGTTGTGGTTTTGTTACTATAAATAGTGGATGGGTTGTGGTTTTGTTACTATAAATAGTAGGTTGGTTGTGGTTTTGTTACTATAAATAGTGGATGGGTTGTGGTTTTGTTACTATAAATAGTAGGTTGGTTGTGGTTTTGTTACTAGAAATAGTGGGTAGGTTGTGGTTTTGTTACTATAAACAGTGGATGGGTTGTGGTTTTGTTACTATAAACAGTGGATGGGTTGTGGTTTTGTTACTATAAATAGTGGATGGGTTGTGGTTTTGTTACTAGAAATAGTGGGTAGGTTGTGGTTTTGTTACTATAAACAGTGGATGGGTTGTGGTTTTGTTACTATAAATAGTGGGTAGGTTGTGGTTTTGTTACTATAAATAGTGGATGGGTTGTGGTTTTGTTACTATAAATAGTAGGTTGGTTGTGGTTTTGTTACTATAAGTAGTAGGTTGGTTGTGGTTTTGTTACTATAAATAGTAGGTTGGTTGTGGTTTTGTTACTATTACTCAGGGTTTAACACATTAGCTTCTGGCCTAATCTCTTGTTTAGTCTCTTCTCTACCCCCACCCACCCACTACCTGAGAGGGTAATGAGCATGGATGGGGGGAGACTATAAATTAACAAATGGATGTTCTTAAGTTCTGTTAATTGTGTTCATAGTCCAAGTATTTTAGTCTAGAGTCTCTAGACTACATCTAATTACCATTACACAATGGATTCTGTAATAGTAATTTATTATATACATACTTACGTAAGTCACCTG
Organism: Petrosia ficiformis; assembly: GCA_947044365.1. Lineage (NCBI taxonomy): Eukaryota > Metazoa > Porifera > Demospongiae > Haplosclerida > Petrosiidae > Petrosia > Petrosia ficiformis. Next base: position 950,571 of record OX345650.1, on the reverse strand, counting down.
ACCTTTTTTCAAATTCAGGAGTGGAATACTTATAATTAGGATATGTTTCTTTAAACAACAAGGCAGACATCTACAAGTAGCAAAATATAATGAAAGATCATGAAAACTCAATATATTGAAGTTTTAAATAAAACATCTGCTAATACATACATAATGTCTAGGGTGACTGCTTTACATACATGTATACACACAAAGAAACCTCATCTTCATTTCCATAGCAATTTTTCATGAATTTATTATGAGGTCAGTTTTAGTGATTCTAATTTAGTAAGCAATACAAACATAATAACTGTTCATTTATAAACACTTCTGTCTGTTCATCAATAGTGATGTGTGATACGTTACAATATATCGAAATATCGATATTTTCATTTAATATCGTTGGGTTTTGGGTGTATCGATTCACCGGTTTGGACAGTTTAGTAAACATGGTTTTTCTATTTTATATCTAAAAGCAATTATAACAAGCTAGTGTGCATAACTTTGATTGATTTCTTTTACCATTTCTTGACAAATACAACCAAACAGGACATATATTTACTATTTCAAGTACATGTATTGTGATACTTTTAGCAGCGACACCCAATACATAGTTGTATCGCACATCCCCATTCATAAATTTAAAATGTAAGGAAAAAGTAATATTAACAGTAGTGGATTTGGAACAGAATTAGGGAATCGGTATGGAATGCATTAGTGTTACAAAATTTGAAATTGAGCTATCAAACATAATTATAATATATTGAAAAGAAAATGCTAATGTTTACCAGATATAATCTGTAAGAGAAAGGTTTTCCTGTCAGATAGACTGGAGTGAATGGATGATAGAGCTTCGCTGCAATGTTGTAATGTAAAATTTATGACATTATTATATACATATTGCCCAATCATGTTTTAATTTTACTATTCCAAAATGCTCAAAGGTTTCTCGTTGTGGTTTCAAATATTAACTTAATCATGTCTACCAAATTTTAAACACTCTATTGTATCCTAAGTGCATATCACAGACATTGAGCCAATCCCATTTTCACATTCTAGTCATCTGGTCATGTTTTACACAATGATGGTCTTAATTCACAGTTACCTGTGAAAATGTACATAAGTGCAACAACTAGACATGTCAAGTGATATGCACAAAATATTTTTTAACATTCTTTAAAATATTACAGTCACATAAATGTAGTTAGTAGTTTAGTGCATACAACTACAATATTTGCATACCGGTATAGATGAACTTACAAGTATAAATGGCACACTATTAACTGTATGTATAGTCAATCATGAATGCATGCATGTAGGACTGTAATATTACACGTTTACATAGATTGGCATACAGACAGATGTCTATTTGCATTGTCTTCTCATACAGATCCTGTCATTTATATACATAATTCTTGGTATATACTTGGCCCATTTATGCACATAGCATAATTTTCTATTGTGTTTGAAAAAAAAATTATAAAATGTTAAAATACCTCTTTAAAGTTGTGTTTTGTGTATGAAGTAGGGCCTCAATGATAATGATCTTGAGCCTGTAATCCTGTAAACGCCATTATTAGCGAATCACTACAATAACAAATTTGACTAAAATTTTGTGGTCAGAGAGGACAAGTTATGAATAAGTAAGTAAGCTCTATCAATCAATGTGTTATTGTCATTTCTGTTCAGATTAAGATCATTAAAAAGAGCTAAGCAGCTCACAACACTAGTTAGGCGATCTAAACAGCTGGATGAAGTAAGTGCTGTGGGTGACATTTTATATTGAAACCATGGTTCCCATATTACTCTGGTATGGTGCACACTATAACTAGTCTAGCATAGCCAGACTGAACTCTTCCTCAAACACAAGACTAATGATCAATCACTTTGTGATAAATTGGTTTTGGAAATACGTATTTGTATGTATTTACAAAATGAAAATTGAATAGCCCTTGTTTTGTAGTTGGCATGACTATTTTATCATGATGTCACATATTTATGACTAATTGTTTGACTATAATCAAACAATGTGATGTTTATTTTATTGTATATATATATACATGTCTGGATTATACCACAGTATGATTATTAACTCTCTTTAAAGTACATTCGTTGATTGCGTTTAACAGTGAATATAATATAAATTTTGATTTCATACCGACAATGATTAATTGTTATTAATTTTACAATAGCCTGCTGTTGTTGAACTATATAATCTATGGAAAGAGAACATTGACGCAATGTGGAGGTTAGTAGTATCAATCCATCTATATATCCATCTGTTCGTTGATCTATTTACCTGTCTGTCTGTTTTTACCATTCATGTGTCTTACAGTGTAGACGATTTTAATAAACACTTTATTCAAAAATATGAGTATGTTGCAACATTTCATGATAGAGAAACAGGTGATCTTGGAGGGTTTGTATTCAATGATTCGTTTATCAGAAATAAAAGAACTAAAGATGGCATGAAATATACATTATTAAAGGTAATGTGGTGATGGTCACATGATCATTCTTGATCTTCAAACCAGTACTGAGTACTGTGTGATGATCACATGATCATTCTTGATCTTCATACCACTACTGAGTACTATGGTGATGGTCACATGATCATTCTTGATCTTCATACCACTACTGAGTACTGTGGTGATGGTCACATGATCATTCTTGATCTTCATACCACTACTGAGTACTGTGGTGATGGTCACATCATTCTTGATCTTCATACCAGTACTGAGTACTGTGGTGATGGTCACATGATCATTCTTGATCTTCATACCAGTACTGAATAGTGTGTGACTGTGTGTAGCAGTATGTGGTAATACAAACATCTTTTAATTTTTCAGCAAGCTGCTGGTCATATGCGACCTCAATATCGCAACACATTCAATCCAATGTATGGCATGATGTTTAAAATCTTAATAAAAGGTATGTTTGTTGAAATAATAATTACATACATTTTGTCATATAATAATAGTGATTATACTTAGTAAAGTTTGAGTATGAGACCAAGTTTGGGTGTGAGTCTATGACTTGCATGTGGATAGATAATGTAGCGACCAAATAGTTAGTTGAGACAAACAATAATTCTTTCTACACAGAATCTATACGTCATCCTTTTACTCCAATATTCACTGGATGGAGATGTTTAAGCTATAAAGGATATTTAGTAAGTACTAAATATTATCACTTTTTGTATCTTTGTGATCGTACTGTAGATGGCAATAAATATGATTGATGTTTATCCTCGTTATGATGCCAAGACCCCTCCATTGGAGAAAAGGTAGTACTGTTTAAATAAGTATTGAATACAGAGTAGTTTATATTCATCCTACATGTAGTATAATGGACGATTATGGTAAAGATGTTGGAGGTGATAATTATGACAGTCAGAGAGGAATTTTTAAGAGAGAAATTTATTCAATGAAAGTAAACATAGTTTTGTTGTTAATGAACTGTACATACAGTGGTAATCAGGAGTTAATTGTAGTACTGTGCATGTGCACTACACATTCATGCAAGCAATAATAATATTAGTAATGACAGCTATGAGTACAGTTAGTCTCATCCCCAGCTGCCCATGCTCTAAACGAGCAAAAGGGCATGTGGTCTGGTATATAGCTACAACCATATTCTCCTGATGCTCATTATTAACATAGACAGCATGGCAAATAGAAAATGCAGTTTATCACTGATTGTTGATTCACTATTTAATATTATTATAATTATAGGAAGGAGTTGCAGATATTACTGAAACTCATTTACAAAACCCACACATTCGTTTTTTCCAGGAAAGAAATCCTGATTGGAAGAGAGTATGTCTGTCTGTTTGTCTGTCTGTCTATCTATAATAATGTAATGTAATGTATGTATGTATGTATGTATGTATGTATGTATGTATGCATGTATGTATGTATGCATGTATGTATGTATGTATGTATGTATGTATGTATGTAAATATGTATGTATGTATGTATATTTATATGTATTTATGCATATGTGCATGTATGTATGTATGTATGGATGTATTTATGTATGTATGTATGTATGTATGTATGTATGTATGTATGTATGTATGTATGTATGTATGTATGTTTTGCATTAGTATGTATAGTTATATTCATAGGCCGTATGTACAAACATTCAGTGTGGTACCAAGGCAAAAAAGTCATATGTGAATCACGCAGTGAAATGTTTGCTAGGCGAGTATCAGTCAGTATGGAAATGCCCTGCGATCTTTGCTTAGTACTATAGCTATAGTCTAAACTACAACTTAACAACTACATACAGTGTGGTTAGTAATGAAAGAGCTTATCTTCTACTACAGCTACAACCTTAGAAAGAAAAAAAAGAAAAAAGGGAGCACCACCCGGGCATTGCCTGGGTCTATACGTATATGCCTATGTATATATTATTTATATCATTATTATGCTTAAAGTACATTCTCATCTTGATACAGGGACACTTGCTTTGTGTGGTGAGTAGAGTAACATGGAGAATGCTCTTTAGACTAAAAATAAAGATCATAATTAAAAGTATCTTTAGAAATAAATAATTATGATATACTTACTTGTATGTACATATTCAGATACTTCACTGTTTCTTGATTGATTTAAAAAAATAATAGAAATGTTAATATCTGTTGATGAATTTGCTCTTCCAAGTCTTGTTGTAGCCAAAGACAGAATCATTGTCGACCGGAGCACTATTTATATTATAGATGGTGTCCTCCCACAAATTTCCTACCAAGTCAATAATAGTACATTGCCCATAGATACTATGGTTTGCCTGAGAGACATGTAATTCACTATTAGTAAAAGGTGGTTTATGTAGAATCATGAAGATAGCAGCACTATGTTTTGTGTTTTGTGTATAAGTAGGGCTTTAATGAGGAGCCTGTAATCCTGTATGTACATCATCTACATGTAACAATGTAGATGACATACGTACCTAAACAGGGTTGCCAGTTTGTGAACAAAGTTCATAGATCTATGAACTTTCTGAGACTTACATGACCTTTTTGTGAACTTGAACATTTTTATGAACTTTCTATGAACTTTTAATAATTTTTATGAACATTTTGTGAACTTGTCTTTCAAATACTACACTGCATACATTAATTAACAACTGTGTGTACACTCTTAACCATCCTCTTCATTAAACAATTTAAAGTTAAAACTGCTTAGAGAATCTTTTTTCTTGCAGCTGACATGTGACAACGTGTGGCACTAGCACTTTACAATGTTGATAACTATAAGTTGTGCACTTGTGCAGGAGCTTCCCAAGTTGTGCTTTTACTGTAAGCCTGCAAACGTAGACATTGAAAGGGTTTTTTCATCTGTCAATCTAATCAAAACAAAGAATCAAAACAGATTGCATACAAAAACAGTTCGTGCCCTTCTTAAGACTAAAGATGGAATAAAAGCCTTCAAAGGGTGTGTTGAATTTACTCCTCCTTTAGAACTCAAGCGAAGAATGACAACTGATAATTTGTACAGTGCTGACCAAGATGAAGAATCAGATTCTGATGAAAACTAATCATAGTAATCATGACAACCTTGCTACCTATAGCTAGCTTCGATGTAGAATTTAGTAATTGTAATAAATAATTAGATCTATAATTATAGTACTTTAATTATTAAATTTTAGCTGCTTATTAACGAATCGTCCAAATTTGCTCACGTACAGAAAAAATTCGAAACATGAAACTTTTTGGACAAACCCACCTGGCAACACAGGCGTATCTAGGGTTCAGAACATACCAGGGCTCATTAATTATTCATGAAAATTAATTGCAATCAATAAAGGTTATTAAGTGGTTATTGATGATTATTAAAGTTATTAGTGGGATTATTATTATAACTGACATACTGATATAACTGATAAAGTTGAGTGCATCAAAGAAGAGTTATTTTGGCATTCTTGTGAGTCTGGGCAAATTTAACATTAATTTAGATAATAATTATTTTCTGTACTGTTCTTTTTAGTACATGTTCTACGTTCCAACATTATTCTGATTGTTGGTAGTCACTTCAGCTATTGATTTTACTCACTCATCCTCCCTTGATAGCTTGAATATGGATCTTCAAATGCCACCAATGCAATCATCAATCATTAATCATTTGCAGTATATAAACTCAATTCTTGTTTAATTTGACAGTTTTTATAATGTGGTTATTATGTATAAACAAGAGGGTTTTCCCTCTTCCTATATATATATAATTAAATAACGCGCGTTACGCGCCTATATATAGACACGTGGTACACAACGGGGCATAAACAAAGCTTTATACAGGCAATGCCCGTGCCTGCCCGGGTATAAATACACCTATGCCTGGCAACCCTGTGTAACCTAAAGGCTGGCAGTCTGAGTAGCCACACTAGTAAACTGGAGTAAATTAGATCTCAGATCTTGAGGACAAGTTATGAATCAGTAAGCTCTTTCAATGAATCTGTTGTTGTATTAAGTCATTTCTGTTCAGATCAAGAAGAACTAAGCAACTGACAACAGTAGTTAGACCATCTAAAGAGCTCAATGAAGTAAGTACTGTGGGTGACAAAAGCCCTGAGTTACCATGTCATTCTAGTGATGATAGTATGGCCACCACAATCACTAGACACTTCCTCTGACCCATCAATCATTTAGTAATAAATAGTTTGGAAATTATAATTGTGATAATTACGACTAGGTTTTTAAATCTTTGTTATGTACTTTGATATAAATGTGTTTCTTCTTGTCTTGTATGTTTAGTGTCAATGAATATTGAATAGCTTTGTTTATTTAGTGTAGCTAGCAGCATGCATGTATCTGAGCAGATTAGTATAATCACAAAGTGATGTTTGTTAATTTTATTGCTGATAATTACCCTCGCCGTGAAGCGTAGTCGATGGCAGAATTATTGTCCTTGCCTTTTGTTACTTCATACTTGTTGTATGCATTAAACAATCTGAAGACACAGACCCGTGCAAATGATTTTTTTGTTGGTGTATTATGTTTATGAATAATTATTGTTTGTTTCACATGTAATATTACTTTGCCACGTAGGCGAGGGTCCTGTTCCGATGGTGCTCATTGTATATATATATATATATATATATATATATATATATACATATCTGGATTATACCATAGTATGATGGTTAACTCTCTTTTTTAAAGTACATTCGTTGATAGGGATGAACAGTGAATATAATATATATTTTGATTTCATCGATTCATTTTACAATAGCCTGCTGTTGTTGAACTATATAATCTATGGATAGAGAATGTTGATACAATTTGGAGGTTAGTACATGTAGTATTTTATCAATCCATATATCTATCCATCTGTTGATTCATTTATTTATAAGTCTGTCTGTCTATTTATACCATTCATGTGTCTTACAGTGTAGACGATTTTAATAAAAACTTTATTCAAAAATATGAATATGTTGCAACATTTCATGATGGAGAAACAGGTGATCTTGGTGGGTTTGTATTCAGTGATCCATTTATCAGAAATAAAAGAACTAAAGATGGCATGAAATACACATTATTAAAGGTTAATATGGTGATGGTCAGTCACATGATCATTCTCGATTGTCATACCAGTATTGACTGTGCTTATTAATTGACAAACATCTTTTAATTTTTCAGCAAGTTGCTGGTTATATGCGACCTCAATATCACAAAACATACAATCCAATGTATGGCATGATGTTTTGGTTCTTATTAAAAGGTATATATATGTTTGTTGAAATAATATGTAATACATAGTTTTGTTTTAATAGTGATTATAGTCTCATGCCCATATGTTACCAAGTTTTAGTATGAGACCAAGTTTGGGTGTGAGTCTGAGACTAGCTTTGCATGTGGATAGATAATGTAGCATGCAAATAGTTGAGACAAACAATAATTCTTTCTACACAGAATCTATACGTCATCCTTTTACTCCAATATTCACTGGATGGAGATGTTTAAGCTATAAAGGATATTTAGTAAGTACTAAATATTATCCCTTTTTGTATCTTTGTGATCTGACTGTAGATGGCAATAAATATGATTGATGTTTATCCTCGTTATGATGCCAAGACCCCTCCATTGGAGAAAAGGTAGTACTGTTTAAATAAGTATTGAATACAGAGTAGTTTATATTCATCCTACATGTAGTATAATGGATGATTATGGTAAAGATGTTGGAGGTGATAATTACGACAGTCAAAGTGGACTTTTTAGAGAAGAATTTACTTCTATTAAAGTAAATATGCTTTTGTTGTTAATGAACTGTACATACAGTGGTAATCGGGAGTTAATTGCAGTACTGTGTGCACTGTACATACAAGCAAGCAATAATAATATTAGTAAAGACAGCTATGAGTGTAGTTAGTCTCATCCTCAGCTGCCCACGCTCTAAATGAGCGAAAGGGCATGTGGTCTGGTATATAGCTACAACCATATTCTCCTGATACTCATTATTACCTCAGACAGCAGGACAAATAGAAAATGCAGTTTATCACTGATTGTTGATTCACTATTTAATATTATTATAATTATAGGATGGAGTTGCAGATATTACTGAAACTCATTTACAAAACCCACACATTCGTTTTTTTCAGGAAAGAAATCCTGATTGGAAGAGAGTATGTCTGTCTGTCTGTCTGTCTATCTATAATAATGTAATGTAATGTATGTATGTATGTATGTATGTATGTATTTATGTATGTATGCATGTATGTATGTATGTATGTATGTATGTATGTATGTATGTATGTACATATGTATGTATGTATGTATGTATGCATGTCTGTCTGTCTGTCTGTCTATCTATAATAATGTAATGTAATGTATGTATGTATGTATGTATGTATGTATGTATGTATGTATGTATGTATGTATGCATGTATGTATGTATGTATGTATGCATGTATGTATGTATGTATGTATGTATGTATGTATGTATGTATGTACATATGTATGTATGTATGTATGTATGCATGTCTGTCTGTCTGTCTGTCTATCTATAATAATGTAATGTAATGTATGTATGTATGTATGTATGTATGTATGTATGTATGTATGTATGTATGTCCATGTATGTATGTATGTATGTATGTATGTATGTATGTATGTATGTATGTATGTATGTTTTGCATTAGTATGTATAATTATATTCATAAGCGTATACAAACATTCAGTGTGGTACTAGGCCAAAAAAGTCATATGTGAAACTCGCAGTGAAACGTTTGCTAGGCGAGTATCAGTCAGTGTGGCAATGTCCTGCGATCTTTGCTTATAACTACATAGTGCTATAGCTATAGTCTCAACTACAACTCAACAACTACAGTGTGGTTAGTAATGAAAGAGCTTATCTTCTACTACAGCTACAACCTTAGAAAAAAAAAAGAAAAAAAGGAGCACCACTCGGGCATTGCCTGGGTCTATATGTATATGCCTAGTGTATTTTTTATTATTTATATAATTATTATGCTTAAAGTATATTCTCATCTTGATACAGGGACACATGCTTTGTGTGGTGAGTAGAGTAACATGGAGAATGCTCTTTAGACTAATAATAAAGATCATGATTAAAAGTATCTTTGGAAATAAATAATTATGATATACTTAATTGTATGTACACATTCAGATACCTCACTGTTTCTTGATTGTATAATAATGTTAATATCTGTTGATGAATTTGCTCTTCCAAGTCTTGTTGTAGCCAAAGACAGAATCATTGTTGATAGGAGCACTATTTATAGATGGTGTCCTCCCACAAGTTCAATATCCCAACTTCATCCTACCTCAATAATAGTAGATCTACATGTACATTGCCCATAAATACTATCGTTTGCATGAGAGACATGTAATTCACTATTAGTAAAAGGTGGTTTATGAAGAATCATGCACATAGCATAGTTTGAAGCACTGTTATAAGTAGGGCCTCAATGAGGAGCCTGTAATCCTGTATGTACATCATCTACATGTAACAATGTACAATTAGAAGGCTGGCACTACGAGTAATTAGATCTAATTAACTGCACATCTTGAGGACAAGTTATGAATCAGTAAGCTCTTTCAATGAATCTGTTGTTGTATTAAGGCATTTCTGTTCAGATCAAGAAGAACTAAGCAACTGACAACAGTAGTTAGACCATCTAAAGAGCTTGATGAAGTAAGTACTGTGGGTGACAAAAGCCCTGAGTTACCATGCCATTCTAGTGATGATAGTATGATGGCCACTATGGTGCACACAATCACTAGACTCTTCCATTAACACATCAATCATTTAGTAATAAATGGTTTGGAAATTGTAATAATTATAATATGACTAGGTTTTTAAATCTTTGTTATTTACTTTGTGTTTCTTGTCTTGTATGTTCAGTGCACAATGAATATATAATAGTCTTTGTTTTTTAGCTTTTATGGTATGCATGTATATGAGTAGATTAGTACAATTACAATGTGATGTATGTTATTGCTGATAATTGTATCAGAGAGTACAGTAGTACTCTCTGCTCTTTAGTAACGTGTACTTATGTATGGTTATATGGATTTGGTTTGTTCCTGCTGTTACCCATCCAGACCTTTTTTGCATACTTTTGGGTGTTGACATCCTACATATTCTATCATTTTTATTGAAAATGTTTTTATTATCCATATATATATATACATGTCTGGACTATCAGAGAGTATGGTAGTACTCTCTATGGTCTATGTAGGGATGGCACGAGCCGCCCATACAATTTCAATTACAAGTGATGAGCTAAAATCTCTGCTAAACGTATATCGACAAATCTTAATACACATATACCTTTTGATATCTAGTTGTTTTTATGACTAACAACATCTTTTAGACGGCTGGAGATCCTTTGTAATAACTCTTTCAATGACACTACTATGCTTAAAACATACTACGATTGCCTAGCTTAAACCGCTGAAGGTGATATTAATCTAGTAATATTTTCCAGACAAATCATTTCTTTGTTTGTTGAACTATCACAATGATTCTAGCTAGCACCATTCAAATTGTTTTCATAGTAAATGTCTGGTCTACAAGTATGGACAAGATATCTGTAGGTACTATGAAAAACGAGAGTCTGAATGACTGCAGAGATAATTAGACAAACCACTTCCTAAGTATAGCTGTTTGTATTTTGGTTTATAGCAGTGTAAGTACTTATGTAGGGTTATATGGAAGTGGTTTGTTTAATATTTGGTCCTACGTTAACCTCCCGACCTTGTTTACATACTTTTTGGGTTTTGACATCCCTACATCTTTTTCCATTTTTATTGAAAGTGTTTTTTATTAATCTTTTGTACCATAGTAGGATTGTTAACTCTTGTTCGTTGATGGAGATTAACAGTGAATATAATATAATATAAATCATTCATTAATTTCATGGATTAATTGTTATTAATTTTACAATAGCCTGCTGTTGTTGAACTATATAATCTATTCATAGAGAATGTTGACACAATTTGGAGGTTTGTAGTATCAATCCATCTGTTCGTTGATCTATTTATAAGTCTGTCTGTCTATTTATACCATTCATGTGTCTTACAGTGTAGACGATTTTAATCGAAATGTTATTCAACAATATGAGTTTGTTGCAACATTTCATGATGGAGAAACAGGTGATCTTGGTGGGTTTGTATTCAGTGATCCGTTTATCAGAAATAAAAGAGCTAAAGATGGCACGAAATACACATTATCAAAGGTAATGTGGTGATGGTCACATGATCATTCTTGATCTTCATACCAGTACTGAGTACTGTGGTGATGGTCACATGATCATTATTACCAATACTGAATAGTGTGTGTACCAGTATGTGGCAAATATCTTTTAATGTTTCAGCAAGCTGGTTGTTTTATTCGACCTCAATATCACAAAACATACAATCCAACGTACAGCATGCTGTTTTGGTTCTTATTAAAAGGTATGTTTGTTGAAATAATAATTATATAAAGTTGTCATATATATATAATAGTGATGATAATCTCATGCCCATATGTTATCAAGTTTAAGTATGAGACCAAGTTTGGGTGTGAGTCTATGAGACTATTATAGTTTTCCATGTGGATAGATAATGTAGCAACCAAATAGTTAGTTGAGACAAACAATAATTCTTTCTACACAGAATCTATACGTCATCCTTTTACTCCAATATTCACTGGATGGAGATGTTTAAGCTATAAAGGATATTTAGTAAGTACTAAATATTATCACTTTTTGTATCTTTGTGATCTGACTGTAGATGGCACTAAATATGATTGATGTTTATCCTCGTTATGATGCCAAGACCCCTCCATTGGAGAAAAGGTAGTACTGTTTAAATAAGTATTGAATACAGAGTAGTTTATATTCATCCTACATGTAGTATAATGGATGATTATGGTAAAGATGTTGGAGGTGATAATTACGACAGTCAGTCTGGAACTTTTAAGAGAGAACTGTATTCAATGAAAGTAAACATAGTTTTGTTGTTAATGAACTGTATATACAGTGGTAATCAGGAGTTAATTGTAGTACTGTGTGCACAACACATTCATGCAAACAATAATAATATTAGTAATGACAGCTATGAGTACAGTTAGTCTCATCCCATGCGCTCTAAACGAGCGTAAGGGCATGTGGTCTGGTATATAGCTACAGCCATATTCTCCTGATACTCATTATTACCATAGACAGCAGGGCAAGTAGAAAATGCAGTTTATCACTGATTGTTGATTCATTATTTAATATTATTATAATTATAGGATGGAGTTGCAGATATTACTGAAACTCATTTACAAAACCCACACATTCGTTTTTTTCAGGAAAGAAATCCTGATTGGAAGAGAGTATGTCTGTCTGTCTGTGTCTATATGCATATATTTATGTATGTATGTATTATGTATATACGTACGTAGATACGTACATATGTATGTATGTATTCATTTTTATAAAAATTAATATATGTATGTGTACTTACAATAAAAGTATATTCTCATCTTGATACAGGGACACGAGCTTTGTGTGGTGAGTAGAGTAACATGGAGAATGCTCTTTAGACTGATAATGAAAATTGTGATCAAATTTATGTTCAAAAATAAATAATTATACATATAATTATAATAATTTTCATCATTGTTTAGAAAAAAGTTTAATAATGAGGTTAATAATTTTTATCAGTTAACCGCGCCCATAATTAATTAAAATATTGACATTTGGCAAAGAAGTTTTGTTAGTCTTGTGATGATGATGATGAACGAGGTCTGGAAGGATGTAGGTATCCTTGGTCAAGGATCCTTTGGTGTTGTTCGTCTTTTTGCTAACCAGGTAAGGATTATAATTAAGCGTGGGCGTTACTTTATATTCCCACAGCAAACTGGTGAACAGATAGCTCTCAAAGAAATGAAAGTAGATTTATTACAAGATCTTGATCATACTGAAAGAGAGAAGACCAAAATGCGTTTGATTAATGAAGTGAAGATCATGTGGGAACATGACCATGACAACCTGGTCAGAGCTCTGTGTTCTCCTCAGGTTAGTGAATCAGGTTTGGTACCAGTGATGTACCTCAAGTGGAATGGCTATAATAATGATATTGATTATCATAGATTAGGTGATTATTGATTTTGAGTGCTAATTTTAGCGAATGCAACGTAATTTCTAACTCACATTCATGATGACCTCAAAATTAGGATGTATAGTGTATAGTTTAATGTCTCATAAGGTTAATACATGATTATACTGTAACTCAATAACTTATATGTACTATAGTGTATAGTTTAATGTCTCATAAGGTTAATACATGATTATACTGTAACTCAATAATGAAGTAATGGATTGAAATTTGACATACACAAAAAAGAATGGGAAGGATAATTATACGAAGGTAAAAAGATTGTTGGTCATTCTAAACTAAAGATATAAAAATTTTTCTGAGGTCATGATGAATGTGAATGACCTCTAAATTCCAGGAGCTAATTATGCATAATTATGTAAACTACTGAAAATTGGCCAATAATGGCTTTGAGTGAGCCTAATATTATCTAAAGTCCGTTCGCGTTGAGTTGGGACTTTTCTCATTAAATATTCATAGGTGAAAATTACTCGTATACGTGGGTTTTACTCATGAATATAAATAATTAAAAGCACGCGGTGGTAGTAAACGAAAACACAGACGCAGGTCCCTGTCTTTCTCTCTGTGTGTTTAACTTGGAACGACAAAGTTACCTCAAGGTAAGTAAAATAGATGTTCATAGATGATAATGTGCTTCGTGAGTGAATAAAAAATTTCTAGTTGACGATACATAAATAATACGATAGCGTATTTATATTACAATATTATATATATAACTTGCTATGAAATAAGTGATGAATGACAGTAAAAATGAATTATAATATAACTCACAGTTATTACAGTACAGGACTACACGTGAAAAAGCGTGGTTACTATGGTAAGTTTTTATTGTCAACACGTGGGATGTGCGTTACTGTGGTAAGTTTTAATTGCGTAATTATTGAAATTAGATGAATATTTAATGAGAAAAGTCCCAACTCAACGCGAACGGACCGGTGAACACGTGGGATGTGCGTTACTGTGGTAAGTTTTAATTGCGTAATTATTGAAATTAGATGAATATTTAATGAGAAAAGTCCCAACTCAACGCGAACGGACTTTAGTATACTCATTTGAAGGCTGATACTAGAACTCCATATCCTTATAGTACATTTGCGGAAGAGTTTATTCACTAGTTGCATTTAGCATAAATGATCCTTATTACATTAATATAATCCCAATCAGCTGGAGAATATATAAATTGCCAACAACTTATATATATATATATAATATATATATATATATATATATATGTATATATAAATATATATATTTATGTGAAATGCAAAACATTGTAAAAAGATAACTGAGTGGGTGTTGAACCAGTTCCTGTTGCAAAAGAAAAAAAAGTGGTAGTAGCATTCTACCTACTTGCTCTTAGTAGTTGTAGAGATTACCCTGACAAAGCTAACAGGTTTACCTATCTACATGTATCCCTCAGTTGGAACTTGAGGAGATTACCCTGACGAGGCTAATAGGGTTAGCTACCTACATGTATCCCTTAGTTGGAGCTAACCTGACAAGGCTAATATTTTTCTACCTACCTATCCCTTAGTTAGTAGTTGGGGAGATCACCCTGATAAAGCTAAAAGATTTACCTACCTACATATATCCCTTAGTTGGTAGATGGGGAGATTATCCTTACAAGGCTAATAGCATTCTACCTAGTTAGAGATTAACCTGACAAGACTAACAGGTTTGCCTACCTAAATCTATCCCTTAATTGGTAGATGGGGAGATTAACCTGACAATGCTGATTGGAGTATCATTTGATTTGAGCCAGAAATTATGTACCATTTCTAACTTGGGTATTAACCACCAGTATTCTGCCCAGTGCTGTTTATCCAGTATATACTTAATTCTGTCTCAGTAGCCTATATATGTATTATCTGAGAGGTGGTTATTCCTGACCAGTGCCAACCAGTGGGGACATTACACTGAACTACCCTTTTAGTGTGGTGTTTATAATATATATCAACGAATGAAAATGAGAATATCACTCACTATGTTGCTTTTTGTTTTACCAATTAAAATTTTTTTGTTTAAAACAACTGAACTGAGTACCAAACAACATCTTCAGCTTGTCTGTTCTCTTGTTATATGTAATATCACATTTAGATACATTGGTCATTATTTTTCATTCACTGCTTGATTGGTTAATTAAGAAACACAATGTTCTAATTTTTAACTTTCGTCTAATCACAGAAAATGCATTATAAACCACCTGATAATTGTATCCATGTGTGGATGGAGTATTGTGATGGAGGTGACATACGAAAGGTTTGTGTACATGTGCTAGTGTGTTTTGTGTACATGTACATTCCCAGTTCTCAAGACTGGGCATTCAGGGTCCCCATTTTTGTACTTCAAATTTTCTAAGCCATGGTGTCTGATTGCTAAGCCATTGTGGCTGCTTGTTTGTTGTGTTTGTTTGTTAATTGTTTCTATGCCTTTAGCTAGCATGCTAGGCACATGAATGTTCATGTTCATGTAATTATAATTACATATTTATATTTATGTCATGTGATGTATGTTGTTGATTTCCTGTATAGGAAACATTACGAGTTGCACACAACTGTTGTGGAACGAGTGAAAAGAAACTACGAAGGATTTGTACCGATGTCAGTAAGTACGAATATTTAATAAATGAAGGCTAATAATTAACTATGTAGAGAGTAGGAAACCCTCTTATACAGCGAATTTGATTCATCATTAGGTACTGTAAAGGAGTGAAGTTAGATACTAGTATCGTTGCTATGCACAATCTGTGGTTGCTAAGTGGTTAATTTTAATCAGCTTCAACTCATAATTAGAGTATTTGGGATTCAACTCATAATTAGGGTATTTGGGGTTCAACTCATAATTAGGGTATTTGGGGTTCAACTCATAATTAGGTTTTTTTTTTCATGTATCGTCATCAATTCTGTTTCATATCTCTCCCTCTCCCTCTCCCTCTCCCTCTCCCTCTCCCTCTCCATCTCCCTCTCTTGCTTTTCTCTCTCTCACTCACTCTCTCTCTCTCTCTCTCTCAGACTCTGGTATTAAGTTTCTTCATCAGCGTAATATAATTCATAGAGATCTGAAACCAGAAAATATACTAATGAAAAAAGAACTAGGTGGAAAGGTACATGTACTCCACCAAACAAGCACTAATGACTAATAATTGTTAGGTTTTACAACATTATCTCATACAGTATAGTAGTAGAATGACGTTGAGTCATGATTAGCAAATAAATGATTTGTGATTAGAAAACCAGGCTTATGGCTCACAGATAATTGTTGGCAAACCATGTTTAGATTTAAATAATTACTTCTTGCTATAAAATACAGGAAGATAACTAAATTTGGTATCAAGGAAGAACAGCTATTGTTTCTCTTAGATATCAAGTACCTCATGTACAACAAAATGATCAAAATGGCGATTATTTAAATCTAAATGTTTGTTCTAATTATCAGTATTATCTTGACTGGTTTTCCTATAGCTAGTCACATGACATTTTGCTGTATTTTGATAGGTTGTATATAAATTAACTGATTTTGGATATGCTAAGACTTATAGTCTCTCAAGTAGAGCTGAGTCAATGGTTGGAACTCCTCAATATGTAGTAAGTGTTATCTGTGTCATAATGTTACTCATGTACACTTAATACTAACTCAATAGCCTATACATGTATTATCTGAGTGGTGGTTAATTCATGCTGAGCGGTGTTTATTGCTGACCAGTGTGGGCAGAACAGTGTTGTACAACATAATTATATACACACATGTACTACTCTATGCATGGGTTAGTGTCTGAGCCATTGAGAATACATCTTGAGCTAATTAACAAAGAGTTAATGCTGTTAGTGACAATATAATCGTAATTAACTGTGCCATCTGGCCAAAGGAGAGAACTGTTCAGTGCCAAATAAGAAACTCTTTGGGCCAATGGTGTGCCATATGAGCTTATCAAAAACAATGATTTGTAGTCTATTTCTCTTGGTGTGGTCTAAATCATTATTCTCTATTTTTTAGGCTCCGGAAATTATTGATACTGGTACACATGGAAGTACAGTAAGTCAACTATCAGTAGATTCGTAACATGTAATAGAACACAAAGCACTATGGCCTTACTAATCTCGCCTTACATAGAAAATAAATGCTAAATTTTGATCTGAAAGTGAAATTGAAGAATGCCGATAGTCACTGCATAGTATTAGTAATGTTAAAAACCCACTTTTAAGGCTTCACTCTCAGTTTAGGCAGAACACAGTGTCATACATATTATTGCTGGTACATTTAAATCCTTGGTATCATATTTTGACTTTATATATCTAATTTGTAGAGGTCACGAGAAATGTGTCTTATAGTATACATTTCGAATGTTAACAAGCACAGATGAGAAGGGGGGTCCGCCTGAGTAAAATGCAATGTTTGAAGTATGTATGTTTATATAAATATTGACAGATCATATTGTAAGAGTCCCTCACCCTAATAATTAACCCCTTATTGATTTATATTTCCATCTGCAGGTTGATTTTTGGAGTTTTGGCGTAATTGCTTTTGAGCTAGCCACTGGTATCAGACCCTTTCTTCATAAAGCCAAGAGACTATTTGATTGGTAGATATGATAACATACTGTCCGTCTATGTGTATGTTTGTGTGTCTGTGTGTGTATTTCTTCTAAAGAAGTCCACAAGGATGAAATATTGTTTAATTATATTCCCTAATAACAAACTATGATCATGAATCAATCAAGCAGGCAGGAGTATCTTTGTCTGTCTATCTTTCTCCGTGTATATCTGGTTTTGTTTATTTGTTTGTTTGTTTTTACTAGTATTGATATTGAAATAACACTGCTCTTTTGTTTTTATATAATGTGAGGTGTTCATAACTAGTTAATGAAAGTTTGAAACTGGCATTTCATTTAGTTATATGTACATGTACATGTACATGTATAATATGTGTTTCAGTTATAACTAACCAACTTATATTATGTAGTGAATATGAAGTTACTGATTATGAAGTGTTATATGTACACGTACATGTACATGTACGTGTACATGTACATGTATATACAATGTAGTATGTGTGTATAATGTACAATGTATTTGTACATGTATACAACTGGTAATGATATACATGTACATGTACATGTATATATTGTATGCGTACATGTGTACAGGATTGGACCAACTAGTAATAAATCCAATGAGTGTATTCATATACATATACATGTATACATTCACTATTGTGTTTGTACATGTATGTACATGTATATAATATATGTGTACATGTGTATAGGATTGGACCAACTAGTAGTAAATCTGATGATTGTATTCATATATACTTTCCTCTTATTGGACAACCTGTGGAATCAAATCAAATCCCTCAACCTAATCAACTCTCAAGGTATATATTTGTGGATCATGGTCTTTCATTAATCATGTATCTGTCTATACATATTACTAAAGTCTGTTCACATTCATGATGACCTCATGTGATGACTTTACATGTAATATAGTGCATAGTTTAATGTCATAAGGTTAATACATGATTATTAGTGTTGTTTTAGTGTGTGACTATAGCGACTACTTTTAGTTATAGTTATAGTATGCCTGGTTTCTCAAACTTTTAGTTTAGTTATAGTTTAATTAACTAAAATAATATTAGGCTTACTAAAAGGGTTTTAGTTTTAGTTAACCCTTTATATACAGGTGTCCACAAAAGTGGGCAAAAATTAAAAACGTGTAATAACGAGTGTTCACTTTTGTGGACGGCAAAGGTAGCTCAAATTAATTACCGTGTCTCAGCCTCACTAACAAGCACACACTACCAAGAAGACATTTAGTTACTTTAAATTAGGGAAAATGTCAACTTCCAGGCCAAACAAAAGTGATAAAGACGCTAAGTATGGGCGTCGTTGTTGACTACTACAGTTTCAAACACTCGTCTTGCTGGTTTCTTGCTGCTCACGAAGCATGTTTTTGGTATCAATGGCTTTCTTAGAAGGTCTTCTGTATAACTAAGTGAGTTAAAAGTCATGGTTGCTTAAAATTCAGGCGTTATACAGACTAGACAAAAAGTGGGCGTTGCCCGTCGACTACTATACATACAAACGTTCGCCTTTCTCTCTTCCTGCTGATAACGAAGTATAAATTTTACATCAATGGGTTTGTTAAAGACTCTTCTTTCCACAAAGTAAGTTAGAATTTTGAGTCTTATAAAATATGAGTTATAGTGTTGAAAATGTAAATTAATATTAAGCCTCCGCCCACCAAAAAATTTTTAATTAAAATTTGGGTTAATAACGAAAATGCTTATTTTAATTATAGCCGCTAAAGGGTTAACTAACCAAAAGTGCCCATTATTGTCCAGTTTTCATTTTAGTTAGTTATAGTTATTGCAGTAGACTTGTAATTTAGTTATAGTTTAATTAACTAAAAGCTTACTAAAAGGGGTTTTAGTTATAGTTATAGTTAAGTAAGACAACACTAATGATTATACTGTAACTCAAAAACAAAGTAATGGATTGAAATTTGACATACACAAAAAAAAATGGAAAGGATAATTATATGAAAATAGTGAAGGTAAAAAGATTATTGACTAAAGTTCTGAACATTTCTCTGAGGTCATGGTGAATGTGAATGACCTTTAAAATCCAGTATACATAATTATGTAAGTTAATGGAAATTATCTTTTAAATGTATGTAGTGAGCCTAAGATTATTAATATACTCATTTATTACTGATACTAAAACATAGTACATTTGCTGAAGAGTTTACTCAATGGCTGCGTTTGGCTCTACAATATAACCCCGAGAAACGAGGAGGGGTATGTGACCACACCTCCTCCGAAGATGCTCAATGTTTGAAATTAATGGATAAAGTTTTAGTAACAAAGGTATATGTTAATTCATTAATAGCAACAATTTATATCATGTCATCTAATAGGTTTTAAATATAGTCTGCATGTCCACTGGAGATGTTTTATCACTTAAAATAGTTGGCAATGGAAGGTGTGTG
>OX345650.1:887500-927500 GCA_947044365.1 Petrosia ficiformis | reverse complement strand
ACGGAATTTAGATAGATTCCTCTGCAAAATGGCTGAATAGCTATTTAAGTATTTTGTTATTACTTCCATTATGTCATCCACAATCACAAATCATTATTTACTTATTCTAGTGGCTCATATCAAATCAGATCAGCTGTCAAGATATCTAACTGCATGGTTTAATAATCTCTCGGATCTTGATAAACAAATCCAGGTTATTGATTATAATAGTTAATGTTGAGTTGTAACAGATGGATTAGTAATTCATAGCACAACTATGGGTCAAATCACCATGGTAACTACAATGTATGTGCAGACTGCATCTGAGAATGTGAATTTCACATGGTTAACTACTACACATGTAGCCTTATGTACATGTTTCCATAGCAACCTTCATGATTTATAATAAGCTGATACTGAACATGAAAAGTTATTAAAATGTCTCATGCTCTGTTAGGCTAACCAATCTTGTCTAATGAGGTTATTAAAATGTCTCATGCTCTGTTAGGCTAACCAATCTTGTCTAATGATGAGCATCATATATTTGCTAATATAAAAACTCTGTTCTGCTATTCTCCCATGTCTGGTAATACAGTCAACATCAATATTGCATTCCTAAGATTGATAATTGCATTCCTGAAGCTCATGTACATGATAACAGAACTCAGTGAAATAAATTAAGTAAATTTGATTAATGAATATTTGCATTTGCCAAATAATCTGAACGTACAATATACATCTGGCTCTAGCTAAACATCTGAACGTACAATATACATCAGGTTCTAGCTAAACAGTGGAAGAAAGGTACTGCACTGCTCTATGGAATGCCATTTCCCTTTGATGTGGTCTGAACGTACAATATACATCAGGTTCTAGCTAAACAGTGGAAGAGAGGTACTGCACTGCTCTATGGAATGCCATTTCCCTTTGATGTGGTCAAAAGAATGCATAAATATGCTTTGATTTTTGTATCAGCACCACTCTGTTGAAGTGTGGCTAGCTATAACACTGTATATAATATAAATACATATATACAGTGTTTCCCACAAAGAGTGGCACCATGGCACTCCCCCTCCTTTAATTTTAAAGTTTATGTTGAAAAACACTGTTTTATAACACTGATTGAACATTGTTGACCAAACATCATGTACCACTGATGCACTCCCCCACACTTAATATTTATCCTGAAGGGGAGATTGGATGTACAGTATAATATTATACTTATGGTTATCAATACATGTACATGTCAATTGAATTTAACTTGTATTTTGAACAAAGGTATTAGAGAACTCTTCATTAGATGTACTGGGGTTATGTGAGGATGTTGAGAGGGCACTCACCACTACAGAGGTCATGACACAAAGACATATCAACAGTTCTGAACATTTCGAAAAGTTCAGACTGGAATAGTGAGTGTTATAATGACTTGATAAGAACTGTTGAGTGCATGTTATATATTCCTATCTACACACACACACACACACACACACACACACACACACACACACATACACACACGTACACACATGTACAGTGTGGAAAATGCACTAAATATATACAAGAAAGAAAGGAATGGAGACAGTAATCATCCAAAGATGTCTGATTTGTTACAATTTGCTACTCACAATGCAGAAAATATCATCCAAGATCATTTGAATGGAGTGTGAGTGTCTACTGTAGTTAATAGAGCTTGTCTATTTAAATATTTTTTATTGTTAAATAGAGATTATTTAGATTTGTACATTAATTTATCTAATCTACTGGAAAGATTCACTGGTTTGATTAATAAACTTGATACTGTTGAGAAAGAATGTGAAAAGGTGTGTGTGTGTCTGTCCGTATTTGTTTGTGTGTATGTGTCTGAGTATGTATCTGTGTCTATGTGTATTAAGAGATAGATAGTTTATTTAATTTTGTTTGATATCACTCTTCAGATTAGTAATTCAATCCAAGCTGATTTATGGATATTAATTACCTATCCAGTTAGTTAAGCAAATAATTATGAAAACATTATTACTATACCTGATACTACATACAGCAAACAGGAGACTCGATATCACACCAAGGATCAGAGGTTTCAGTCCAGAGCAGTGTAAGTCAACTATAGTACAGTAGTTAGTTTAGTGATCGAGTTAATAGTGTGAAGAATTTCCAAATGAGAGATCTGGTTACATTCATAATTAATTGATAATTATATTACCATCTTGAAATATGTAGATTTATTTTTGAACATTACTGAGAAAATGGCTTCACACACACACAGACACACACAGATATACACAGACACACACAGACATATATACACATACACACACACATACACACACATATACACACATACACACACATATACACACATACACACATATATATACATACTCAGACATATACACACACACATACACACACATATACACACATACACACACATATACACACATACACACATATACACACACACACACACATATACACAGTTTACACACACATATACACACAGACACACACAGATATACACAGACACACACTGACATAGATACACACACAGACATATATACACATACACACACATACACACACATATACACACAGACACACACAGATATGCAGACACACACAGACATATATATACACATACACACACACATACACACACATATACACACATACACACACATACACACACATGTACACATACACACACACACATCACATAGCTATATAGATTAATGTATGTATAGTAGTAATAGTAAATAACAAAATGTTTGTGTTTTAGATGAATGTGTTACCAAGAATAGATTCAGCCGTCAGCACAACAAGTGATACTAGTTATAGAAAAGTGATAGAGAGATTGAAGAGGTTTGACATGTTAGTATATGTGGATATTAATAGTTTTAAAGATCTTATCTACATGTATATTAATTTATTCATGTACATTATGATAATCATCAGGGATTTTCAGCTACTGTTAAAATGTCATAACAATTTCTGTCAAACTATTAGAATGGATGGCCATATCTACATGTAATTTCTATCAGTTTATCTGTAAATGGATAGTATTCACATGAACAGTAGCTATATCACTCCCTAACTATATCTAGTTTAATGGGAGGGTCATCATTTCTTACCATTTATTAGTGTATCCATGCATCCATCCATCCATCCAGCCATCCTTCCTACCATCCATCCATTCATCCATCCATCCATCCAATCCATCCATCCATCCATCCATCCATCTATCCATCCATTTATCCATCCATCCATCCATCCATCCATCCATCCATCCATCTATCCAATCCATCTATCCATCCATCCATCCATCTATCAAATTTCCAAATTCATTTATCTATCCATCATCATCCTAGCCAAACCAGTATTAATTCAGAATCATATGATGGTGAGAGTAGTGATGTCGATTCATTATTAGGTTCTCTGAGGGCACACATGTGAGTTGATAAGTTGTATAATAATGTAACTTTATATTTGAAATTCATCAACAGAAATGATTTGAAGAAAACTGGTGAAAAAGAGATGGATAGAAATAGAAATATGATTTCCAGGTATGTTATGACAGTTGTCTGCAAGCTTCAGTGTCACTCGAATAGACCTGTTCACAGAACAGGATATACATGTACATGTATAGTTTAGTTAATCACAATGCCTTACTAGAATGGGGTTTAGTCATAGTTAACTAAAACAACACTAATATATAAACTGATAGAGATGTGTAGGACATCACCAGATGCCTGTTACATGCATTGGTCTACCCTCACATTGGAGTACTACAGTTTACTATGATATCTGTTACCATATTGAAACTGAAGTCACACCCTAAATGTCTGGAGCCCAGAAAGTATATGAATTTAACTGTTGTTGATTAACGTACAGAGCTGTTTGCGCATTCAATAGCAGAGGTATGTGAGACTTGCGAGTGCAGTAGCATCTTCCTGGTGAATTTCTGTATAGTAGTTTAAGAGAAATCAGGGGACAGATTGATAGATTAAGTTTATTTTTAATTAGTATTTTGAATTTTAAATAGTCCCTCTTCTCCTTGTGATCAGTTCACAATGTATATAGTTGTAGCTTGTTTTCGAAAGTTAATATTTATAGTCATTAGACTCAAATTAGTAAGTGTGATTGAATAATCACATCCTTTTTATAACACTAATTGTATTTAACAATCACAAAACTATGTTTAAAGTGCCTTTTAGAGAAGAGTAATGTGATCTTCAACTTTTATGGCTGTGATGAATTATGAATTATGACACTATTATAGGATTATTCAAACTGTAATTTGAGTTACTAGACTGTTAGCTAAAAGGGATATAGAGTGATAGTAATATATGTCCACATTCAACTTCCTAATATGGTAAGTATTGTGAGCATATCCATTGCATGATGGAAATACATTAAACACCCCATAGACATAAAGAAAGCTGAATTCCCAGGCAGGAGTCTAACTCGTGACCCTGACTTGCTAAATCCACAGGCAGGAGTCTAACTCATGACCCTGACTTGCTAAATTCCCAGGCAGGAGTCTAACTCATGACCCTGACTTGCTAAATTCCCAGGTGGGAGATCTAACTAATGACCCTAACTTGCTAAATTCCCAGGCGGGAGATCTAACTAACGACCCTGACTTGCTAAATTCCCAGGTGGGAGATCTAACTAATGACCCTAACTTGCTAAATTCCCAGGTGGGAGATCTAACTAATGACCCTGACTTGCTAGGCCATTGCTCTAACAGTTGAGCCATATTTAAAATGCTCAAATGTAATTCATTGCCATATTTCCTTCCATACGATATTAACAATCTAATAAGTTCATTATCAGAGAAATGTTTTGGTCAAACACTGTGTTTCTTACACTGTTTACAGTGTTATTTTTACATTCATTAATAGGCTTGATAGCCACGCATCATTCACGTTAGGAGAGGAGGAAGATGACACTCCTATGAATTCTCATCAGGACGCAACACAATAAAGGCTCTTGAGTGGAACATCCTTAGTACCTACTCCTTCCTTTTTAGATATGTTTTATAGGATGTTTTATAATCCATAAAATAATGTTTCATATTGAAATGTATTACATTATTTTAGTGTACATTCATATAATATTGTCGTTTTCTTTTTTTTTTTGATTTTTATATTATAAGAATACTTTCTATACAAAATGCCACAATGTTGACTAGATCTAATAATGTTATTAGTGAGAAGATGTTCTTGAAATTGTCTCAAGTTAACCCAAAGAATTCACCAAAATGCTGACTTGACTTTAAATTCCACAAGACACTTGAAGACATTATAGGTTACTCATGTACTTAGAAGTAAACTATAGATTGTTGATTAGTACTCATTTAGTGTTATATACACAAGTAGTACTGTATAGAGAGGATATCAAGTTACATCACTCCCACATTTCACCATCATTTTGTATTTGATTACAGACATTCTTTTTGCTTACGCATACATACAAATTACTCTAAATGACTATGTAGGATATACCTAAGCACAATAGGTAATTAATAATTAGCAGCTTTTTAATTTGCAGGTGGCGAAGATGTTTTTGGTGTTCTGTATGCCTACTAGGTAATAAAATCACTGCCATTAATTTTGTCTGCGAACTATTTGCCAGTAGTACTGTAATACAAAATGAAGCATTTCCACCTCCTTCTGGACCTACAGGGCATGGTGTGTAATCAGTGCCGACATTATGAAACACATACTATCAATATCACTGGACACATAATTTGCAGTAACCTCAGTAGCCCCACCCAAAGCCGGCACTGCGCGTGCGAGACGTACCTCCGCCTAGCCTACACGCACAAAGGGTACGTGACCAATTAAACAATTCGTGTACATATCATATGATTATCAGGAAAAAATATGTATATAAGTTATTATGGTAAATTCCATTCCGAGAGTTGACCAGAATTCATCCACCGAGTCCCATTTGTAAATGTAGTAGTAGCTGAGAATGAAAATGCTGTGTTTTTTGCTCTTGTCATCTCTTCATCTTGTGGTATCTGTTCCATTGTCAGACTTCTATTCTACTGATTCCTCTGTTACACCTGCAAGTGGTGGTTTAGTTAACTATTTGGAAACTATACAACTCACATGTGGGGATTCATCACAATTTCGAGTGAGGACTGTAGCATTAGCTGTTACTATCAGTAATGCATCCATGAAAGATGTCATAATTATATCATTCTCTATAGGTCCTTGAAGGAGGGATAGTTCAGTTTGTTAAAGACTCATACAATAACATGACATTTAAAGTGTTTACGGTAACTCCAGATACATCAACTTTGACATTAGATGGACCTACAACAAGTTTGCCAGCTGGGGAACAGGATAGACTATTTGCACCTTATCCAAATGCCTTTCGCAACTATTCAAGTTTTACTCCAGATGGATTCATGGTTGTTACATGGAATTTAGAGCAAGAGTATGGATCATCAGGAAGTCCTCTGTACCGCGTAAGCGAAGATAATTACTAAAATTAAATTAATTATGATTGCTATAGCATACAAGCTTATATATAATTTTTCTAGGTTGATAAATTCCAGCTCATATTTGCATCAGATGGTACTTCGTCTCTTGTTGTATATCAGTATGCAGATGGTTGTCTTCAGTGGGCCAAATCCCCAGATAATACATATGCAACTATGGGGCTACAAGTGTGTGACAATGAGTGGAACCATCCAAACAACATGCAATTTAACATTGCCTATGTGTTAGAAACTGGTAGCAATGTAAATGTACCAGGAATGTGGATGTTTTTGATTAGAAACAGTGATATAATTGAGCCAGGTTAGATAATGCTTTGTTGTTGAGTATTTGTGATCACACACAGTACAGTAATACATTCTTGTGATAGTAAGGAATGTTTGCAATGATAACAAAATCACTACTACTATCTATGGTACATTCAATGAAGCATTTGTGTTTGTCTAAATGTTGATTTAGTTAACTATAACTATAACCTTTTTATAGTAAGACATCATGACTTAGTTAACTAAACTATAATGGCACTTACAATATAGTTAACCACAACTAAAAACCTTTAGTAAGCCTTCATACAACTACATGTATAACTAAAATTATGAGAAACTAGTCATACTATATATAAACGTAATTAAAAGTGGTCATTATTGTGAAAAAAACACTATAATTACTAATAATTTTGTGTATATAACACTATAGTATAATATCTTGGAGTATGTAAAAAATTCACACATGGTAATAAAGGAAACAAAATATGCACGAAATTATTAACTCTATCTATTAATATAGTTCCATGCAGATCTGGGTGCGATTTTGAGAAAGGGACATGTGCTGTACCAAACACGTGTTCTTGTATCCCAGGATACATGGGTGAAAACTGTACCACCCCATCCTGTCGTGATTGTGTTAATGGTGTGTGTGTTGCACCCTCTGACTGTTCCTGCGATGATGGATGGTTAGAAACTAACTGTGATGTTGCTATGTGTCCTGAAAGCTGTATTAATGGAGGTTGTAACACACCTAACATTTGTACTTGTGATAGTGGGTGGGATGGTGATAACTGCGATATTGCTATATGTTCTCAGGGATGTGTAAATGGTGCATGCACCGGACCTGATGATTGTATGTGTAATGCTAATTGGCAAGGTGATGCTTGTGATGTTCCAATATGTCTGGGTGGATCTGACTGCCAGGGTTCCTGTGTGAATCCAGGAGAATGTATTTGTGATGAAGGAAGGACTGGCACTTTATGTGAGACTATGATTACAGATCCACCACCATCAGAATCTCCAACAGAAGATATTTCATCAGAAGATGGAGGTCTCTCGGGTGCAGGTATGCATTGTTGCTCGTTTGTAAATCTTAATTAATAGTAATATCAGGAGGGGGAGCTTTTCAACTTGAATCCTGGAATACAACACTATATGATTATAATTATATGGATATAATTATAATAATTATTATAAATATAATTATATAAAATCTATAGATATTATGCGACTGTTTCAATGTTTTCCAAGAGTTTCAGATACTGAATCGCTCCGGTGTTTTCCAGCCATAATTATTGCTAGGATCTCATTCATCTTATTAGAAAAATAAATGAAACTTCTAATGCTTCAAGACAAGGTGTTGCTTCGGCTAGACATCAAATTTTGTTGGGTTCTTGCATAAGACAGCGGAAAAATGAGCAGTTGATCTGAAACATTTGGAAATCTTTTTTAGCATGCTCGCTACCATGTATATATAATATCTGTATTTAGTGATTATCATTGTTACTTTTTATTATTGTAGAAATCGGTGGTATCGTTGGAGGGATAATAACAGGTTTATTCGCCATTGTTGGAATTGTTACAATAATATTACTTGCAATATTTTGTTGTTGATCAATTATAATACCTCATATTATTATAATAAATGCTGACCACACCTACTTTCCGATTATATAATTATTATAGGAGAGAAATTGTGTAGGTACGAAATGGCAGGTACAAGGTCTAGCTATCGGCGAACAATCAGCTTATGTCCGGAGGATCTCGATTTTGTCGAGAAGCCGCCGAAACAATTAGTAGTAGAATGTCCCATCTGTATGGGTCTTTTATTCAATCCTCACATAGTAAGTTGCTGTGGACATCACTTCTGTGAAGTATGCTTGCAGAAAGTGAAGGACGAATGTCAACCGTGTCCTATGTGTAAAAGTGAATTCAGTAGTCTTTGCAATAAAGCTTTGCAGAGAGACATCAACCAACTGGAGGTGAGATGCCCCAACAAAAATAAGATGGATGAGAAAGGCTGCCAGTGGACTGGGGATTTGGGTCTACTGGAGGGACATCTAAATATTGGTGAGCGTATGGGACAATGTGATTATACAGTGGTTGGATGTATGTATGGGTGTGGACATTCAGATAAGCGGGGTGCTTTAGGAGGTCATGAACTTTTATGTCCAAAACGACCATACAGTTGTGACTACTGTGGAGAGTACGAATCAACGTGTGAAGATGTCACAGAAAGGCATTGGAAAGAATGCAGTCAGTATATCATTGAGTGTCCGAATTTATGCAAGAAGCGCTATCTAGCTCGAGCGACATTACAGAATCACTTAGCCAATGAATGTGAATTACAGATAGTTGCTTGTAATTTTTCTTGGGCTGGATGTAAGGTACAAGTCCAGCGTTCTAAACTGGAGGAACATGAAGATACATCTATTACTGCTCATCTTCAAAAGGTATGCTTAACCAGTTCTAATTTGATGAGTCATTTCCAGGAGTTAAGTGAATCGGTAACAGTGATGAAAACAGAGAAAAAAGAATCAGATAGTCTTCTTGCAAAGTTTCAGCAGGAAGATATTAGAAATAAACACGAGATTGAAAAGTTGAACACAAATGTGACGACACTCAAACAAAAAATAGACAATTTATACTACGAGAATGAAACACTCAAACAACAACTCAACAAAATGTATACTGAAAGCAAAGCTGAAAAGGAAGTTTTGGCGAGACGTTCATTTTCTCTGGAGTCAGGTATTGGAGTGCCACCTTATTCCTTTGTCTTGAATAATTTTCAACAGAGGATGGCACACGGAGACGAGTTCTATAGTCATCCTTTCTATTCCCACATCGGTGGTTATCGTATGTGTATCAAAGTCACTCCGAAAGGTATTTTTTTTGGTGAAGGAACTCATGTATCATTAACTGTGTATATAATGAAAGGGGTATTTGATGATTACCTCAAATGGCCTTTTCGGGGGACTATAACAATAGCACTTCTAGATCTAACAAATGATTCTAATCATCGTATAGATTCTTTAACATTTGATAAAGGCACATCCATTAAAGTATCAGGACGTGTGACAAATGGTGATATAAACCAAACGGGACTAGTATTGTACGAGTTTGTGGACCATGCATGGTTAAAACCAAGCTCGAAGATGAGCATGTGTTATGTCAAAGACAACTCTTTAACATTCAAAGTTCTTAATGTTTCTGTTAACACTAGCAAAACTATATTATAATAATTACATTCCTTATTTTACATGTTGACTTTCTTAATCAGTTGTGGTCAGCATTATTTACTAAATCAAATTTCTGGATGATGATGTCATCACATTCTTGTTACTAAAAATAGCTCTTACAATCTATGATATTGATTATACAATACATTAAACTGAGTTTTATCAGAATTAATATGTGAAATGAAATCTTGTTTGGTTTCTTTCCTTATCAGATAATAAATATGGAACTATAGTCTATAGGGTTTCATACAGTGTGGGGGAGGGGGATACTCCCCCCTAGAATTCAGGTCAAATATTTCAACATGCAACAACATCTCACCTACAAGCCTTCTAGGGGCCCAGAAGCCACCAGAAGCAACTTAGGGGAATACCCCCAAGTGCAATGTGCTTGAAATCACGGTCTATATATACGAGGTTACAACATGATTACTTACACACTTACAAACTCGTAGTTAGCTGCATTTTGACTCTTAATCGGGTATATACTATCGCATGTGTTTATGTGTACCATACATTACAATAATGGATGACTAGATATTGCATGAACGATATTTAATTATATAATTATGTGTGTACTGAGAAAAGAGGTCGAATTCTGTGACTGGCAAGGCCTGGTCATATCTAAGCTCAGTCCATCCCTTTTCAAAACAAATTTCTGTTTGAATTTAGTATCAGTGGGACAGGTTAATAAAACCTACCCAATAGTTGAAACTGGGGCTCCTCATTTAGGATTAACGACACCTACTCAATAGAGGAAACTGGGGCTTCTCCTTTAGGATTAATGATACAAGGAATCTGTGAACCCTGGATGAATTGTAAATATGTACACCTGAAGAAGTAAGACCTGAATGCAGGCCTAGTCATTGCACATCTGCCTATATATGGCATGTTGTCACAGTAATACACAATTGTATACTCCTACAACAATTAGTTGTATAAATTGCTAGTAGATAATCTACTTATAGTTACTATAGTTGAAATTACTTGTACATGTATCAACAGTAATCAATCACAACTAATCAATAATGACATCAACATCATTAATGTTTTACATTCACACCTTGCAGTTATTAATTGTTAATTTCTTGAAAGCTAAAACAGCCTTTATCTCTAGGTAATCTTCCATCTACTGATTCACAAGTTACACCAAAACAAGATATTGTGACCTTTCTAATGCATACACTGTCTCACTCTTTGATTATTGTCAACTAACAACTCAATATGATCATCTCAATGTTTTCTTGTAGGGAAACTGTTTTTAGCCAGAAGGTGAAATGCTGGATTAGGTTTGACGTTGATCCGTAAATCCAAACATCATAGTATATATTTAGTAGTGATTCACATAACTTTCTTTTTGTATATTATACAAAAAGTTTACAATGATTATCCATTGATATGTATATGTACATGTATATATAAATATACAATTATACATATACATGTATATAATATTATAATGTACCAAGGCTAAGAATAGTACAAAATAATAAAGAATAAATTGACAACTAGAAAGGTTACTCTAGTGATTCAAACTCGCTTTTTCTCTATTGTTTTGGGTAGACAGAAACTGAACAACGCAATAGATATTGTGAATACAACACACAGGTCAAATAC
The DNA here is from genome assembly GCA_947044365.1 of Petrosia ficiformis. NCBI lineage: Eukaryota > Metazoa > Porifera > Demospongiae > Haplosclerida > Petrosiidae > Petrosia > Petrosia ficiformis. Next base: position 915,893 of record OX345650.1, on the reverse strand, counting down.
GAAATGATAGTTTATAGGCCAACTTCGACCTGTGTATGATAAATAAATGCAACAGATAAATAAGCAGCCTTAGGAAGGCTCAGAACTGAAAGTCAGAACCACAACCAAGAATTAAGAAAAAGGCTTGGAACCATAATATGGAATAAATAACAGCATGGGATAGCCACAGTGGAGTAGAGTTTGTGCATAAGTACAGCTCTTTGTATTTTGCTTAATAGTAGTGTAGGTACTTATGTAGGGTTATATGGAAGTGGTTTGTTTAATGTCCTGTGTTAGTACTATCCCAACCTTGTCTGCATGCTTTTTGGGTTTTGACGTCCCTAAGCCACAACAGTAAAATGCCAAGGGTACAGTGGAAATGCATTTCCAGAGTAGTGGAAACCAGTAAGACATCTCAATTGCTATAGTTTCTTAATAGTTTTACACTTATACCCCATTAAGAAGATGTAGCAATTGAGAAATCCACACGGGGCATAACAATAGTAACTCATTTACACAGTAGAGTCAAACATGCATATATCATTATGGTTCACGGCCCTTCATAAATAGATACAAATGTACACCTAATTTTTACCTGTGGTTTCACTCCAAGCAAACAACAGTGATCCAGCAGTGGGACCAAAAGAACGAAGGATAGCTACTAAAGATTGTCCTATTCCATTCACTGTTCCCCTTGTCTTTTGTACAGCAGAGTTGTTCACCAGCACCATTATCGTAGTAAATGAAGATACTCTGAAAGAAATATGGACTATAGTCAACTTCAAGTGGACTTGTTATCAGTGTAATGATATTATAGTGTTAAACATAGAAACTCCGAAAGAAATATGGACTATAGTCAACTTCAAGTGGACTTGTTATCAGTGTAATGATATTATAGTGTTAAACATAGAAACTCCGAAAGAAATATGGACTATAGTCAACTTCAAGTGGACATGTTTATCAGTGTAATGATATATTGTAGAAGTTAGAGGTAACCACATTAATTAAGGGTCTATTCTGTTGTGACGAAGTAACTCACAGAACTTAAAACGGGCAAAAGTACAAGTGATAATATTCACACCATATTAATTTATGAATGTTAGAATCAAGTACATCGTCACACTATATTTATTCACTGTAATGTACATGTATGTAGCATGATGTTTAAAATTAAAATGATACAGTTTATAACGAGCTGTAGTTAAATAATTTACCTAGCAACTAGAAACATCAGGACTGGTATTAATACAGCAGCCCATACAGTAGCAGGAAGACGTTTGATGGAATTCTTATTCACTGCTTCCTCTCTTGAATCAAACCCACAGTAACTAGTTACGTTTGACCACTCATCTCCAGAAGAACTACCACTTCCCAGTATAACAGAGGACACTTCAATTGGTCCTGTTATTGTGTTAGCCCAAGGTATCAAAAAGACTCCACAACCGAAAACTAGCACACTAATTCTCAGAAAATGACGATATCCAAATATTTTTATTAATCTTGGATAAAAAAAAAGCTACAGGGAGAGATATAACATGTAATTACTAATTGGAATAATCAGAGATGGGCCCAGAGATGGGCCATATACTTACAATGTACACTTATGATATAATATATGAATGAAAACAATGAAAAACTGAAAAATCAGGAATCTGACTAGCAATTCAACACTAACATGAATACTCTTACCACTGGACTCCTTGATGGCAGAGGAGTATAGGATTATAGGATTACTACTTTCAAACCCGTAATGTTTTAGAGTACTAAACTGTACTTTGTATGTGAAGATTTAAGCAATACTAGTACTTGTACATATACTTTAGTGCATTGGCAAAGTACTCACTCCGTGTCACTCGTATATTGTACCTTGTTGGTAGAACTGATGGTAAAATTTTGAGATATTTTGTAGCTAATGGTAATTCTAAACCAATTAATCATATTATAAGCTGAAATCTGAATAATGTACTTGACTAATCTATAAAGGTACATGTACATGTACTTGACTAATCTATAAAGGTACATGTACATGTACTTGACTAATCTATAAAGGTACTTGTACATGTACTTGACTAATCTAAGGTACTTACTTGTACATGAACTTGACTAATCTAAGGTACATACTTGTACATGTACTTATAAAGGTACTTACTTATACATGTACTTGACTAATCTATAAAGGTACTTACTTATACATGTACTTGACTAATCTAAGGTACATACTTGTACATGTACTTATAAAGGTACTTACTTATACACGTACTAGACTAATCTATAAAGGTACTTACTTATACACGTACTTGACTAATCTATAAAGGTACTTACTTATACATGTACTTGACTAATCTAAGGTACATACTTGTACATGTACTTATAAAGGTACTTACTTATACACGTACTAGACTAATCTATAAAGGTACTTACTTATACACATACTTGACTAATCTATAAAGGTACTCACTTGTACATGTACTTGACTAATCTAAGGTACATACTTGTACATGTACTTATAAAGGTACTTACTTATACACGTACTTGACTAATCTATAAAGGTACTTACTTATACATGTACTTGACTAATCTAAGGTACATACTTGTACATGTACTTATAAAGGTACTTACTTATACACGTACTAGACTAATCTATAAAGGTACTTACTTATACATGTACTTGACTAATCTAAGGTACATACTTGTACATGTACTTATAAAGGTACTTACTTATACACGTACTAGACTAATCTATAAAGGTACATGTACTTACTTGTACATGTACTTGACTAATCTAAGGTACATACTTGTACATGTACTTATAAAGGTACTTACTTGTACACGTACTTGACTAATCTATAAAGGTACTTACTTATACACGTACTTGACTAATCTATAAAGGTACTTACTTATACATGTACTTGACTAATCTAAGGTACATACTTGTACATGTACTTATAAAGGTACTTACTTATACACGTACTAGACTAATCTATAAAGGTACTTACTTGTACATGTACTTGACTAATCTAAGGTACAAACTTGTACATGTACTTATAAAGGTACTTACTTGTACACGTACTTGACTAATCTATAAAGGTACTTGTTCATGTACTTGACTAATCTATAAAGGTACTTGTTCATGTACTTGACTAATCTAAGGTACATACTTGTACATGAACTTGACTAATCTATAAAGGTACATATGATATTATACATGTACCTATAAAGGTACATATGATATTATACACGTACTTGACTAATCTATAAAGGTACTTGTTCATGTACTTGACTAATCTATAAAGGTACTTGTTCATGTACTTGACTAATCTATAAAGGTACTTGTTCATGTACTTGACTAATCTAAGGTACTTACTTGTACATGAACTTGACTAATCTAAGGTACTTACTTGTACATGTACTTATAAAGGTACTTACTTGTACACGTACTTGACTAATCTATAAAGGTACTTGTTCATGTACTTGACTAATCTATAAAGGTACTTGTACATGAACTTGACTAATCTATAAAGGTACATATGATATTATACATGTACTTGACTAATCTATAAAGGTACATATGATATTATACATGTACTTGACTAATCTATAAAGGTACTTACTTGTACACGTACTTGACTAATCTAAGGTACATACTTGTACATGAACTTGACTAATCTATAAAGGTACATATGGTATTATACACGTACTTGACTAATCTATAAAGGTACTTGTACATGTACTTGACTAATCTATAAAGGTACTCTTAAGTATTAATACTGTGTACCTGCCCATGTATGGACTATGTATGTATTTGTATCCTAGACCCATACCTGAAATATAAGTTGGAATACACCTGCTACCATAATGAATATTCCAATTTCATTATCGTCCATATCATACCCTCCATGTTTGTGATCAGTTACCATCAATAATGGAAAGATCTACAGTGTGGTAACATAGTATGATAAAATCAACAAACTGCCTATTTTACATTTCTAAAAGGAGATGGCTATTCTTATGATTGATCCAATGATTTAGGTAGACATTAAAACAGTTCTAATGGGACCTATCTCCTACAAGGCAACCAAATGTAACCTTTCCTTATCCATTGAGTAATAAGATTACTGTGGGTTTTCCTCACGATAACTATGGTCAAGGCAGGTTACATGATGATTGAAACCTGAACTAAAGTGAGACAGCGTTACTACCAATTTCATCAGGCTAGAATCATACTACTTTTCAATAAAATTTAAATTATCTAAACGTCTGTTAGACTTTTAATGTGTGTGATGTACATGTAATATGTGTTACAGTATGATTTTTTTTCTCATTAAACTACCATATTACATGTATATCACCTCATTAGCGGTAACAGTTGTCCCCCCTATGAATGCGTATAGGAGAGTAGATACTATCACTCTTCTATCCAACATCAGTCTGAACATCAGCAAAAACTTCCTTCCGATTTTCTTTAATATTTCACAAACATCAGAAGGCTTACATCCTCTCAAAGAGACACTTTCTTCTCCGATCCCAGGACAACAATAGCAACATTCAATACACTGATCTTTCTGAATTTGCAAAAGTTTTTTCCCAGCAGCTATTGGATCCAAGGACTTGATTTTTAAATGCATTCTTTTGGAAATTGGAGGTTGTTGAATAGCAACAGATACACCATTTCTTAGAAGCGGTTTAGTATCTACACTATCTGTGAAATCCGATTGGTTCTCCTCATCAGAGTCTGCAATATGATTGGCTGATTCAGTCTCACTTTCACTTGTCAGTGACACCATTTCAATATCAGTATCCGTATCTGAGTTCTGAACATCTGACTCTAGGTCATTTGATTCATCAGATGGTCCAACATTTTTTCTTTTTCGAAGTGTTTCTTCAAGAAACAAAAAGGCAGCTACAAGAGAAACAATCATTACTAATAACTAAACACCGTATACTGTATACTGTATACTGTATAGCACTCATAACTAGCAAGTTTCATATTCTAGAATCATGACACAACAACTATTACACAACTTAGTTACAACAATTTGAATGAGTGAACATGCTTATTATATACACATGTAGAAAGCTACAGGAGACATAAAGTCAGACAGTACATTATGATTACACACACTGTATCTAAGTATGAATACATAACAATAATGGTGGGCTTCAGAGGCTCCAAATCGGTACATCTTTAACAATGCTGATTAGAATCAATCATAATTTTAGTCCTGTGAGGGGGGCCTTGGTAAAATTTACAATGTTGTATAATTATAAATATTAGGTTGTTATAGTTAACTCTTTACTACTCACTCACCAACTAAACTAATTGAAGTGATTCCAACAGCAACTAAAACTGGTAGTGCATAGCGATGCTCACAAAAGAATTCATGTTGGAATAACGAGTATTTGCTAGCAGGTTGAGCTAAAAATCCACCAACTAGTGATCCCTATGAATTGAATAAATATTTATAAATCAGTGCCACGATTACCTGACTCAATCCATCTATCTATTCATCCATCCGTCCTTATCTATTGATCTGTCTATCCTCCAAGTCCAGGCCCATCCACTAAGGAAGAAATCCCTCCCAGTAAAGTTAGAGCATTTTGATCATTACTTCAACTATCTTGAATACATCAAATTACTTTTTCACAAACAAAACTTTGCTCCAACAGAATTTCAGGCTCTTACAATCTCTCCCCTTTTGTTTCTTATAATAAAAATTATGTCATTTTTGACCCTCATAAACCTTCACCCTTGGGCCCCTCTATTCTTACTGTCAATCGTCCAATGCCAGAAGCAATTCCAATCATTGAAAATCCCTTAGCTTGATTAGTATCATCCAGTATCTACATGTATAATAATATATCAAATTAATTATAAACATACTAATTTACCATACCTCAGATAGGTACGTCTTAGCCACACCCACATTCCCATTTAATAGACCCCAGAGGAAACGAGCAGAGATAGCCCAAGTAAAGTTTTGACTGAAATAAAATAGTTTCATTGATAATAACTCAGTAGCTATACAAAACAATATAAATAAAACTCATTTACATTCGCTTTTATCTCAACTTAGTTTTTGGAGTGGTTTATATACCATTTTTATAATGTCATATTTCTTTAATATTGTTACAATATAATGATTCCAGACATAGACAAGTACACAGTACTGGTATTGAAGATTTGAAGTACAAGTACTCAGTGTAGAGTTAAGCACGAATATATTCATTAATTACAAGTAATATCATTTAGTTGCATTTTTAGAGTCTAAATAAAGTACCTGTATATGTAATACTGAATAGCCTTAGGGTCGATGGGTGTTAATATATATATATATATATTTGTGTCACATACACATTGTATATGTATGTAGTTAAGGAAGTTACGTCATTCCGGGGGCTCAGTCAATTAATGGGCACAGGGGGCGATGGACATGTAAAAGAACATGTGTTTGAGCTACACTCTACAACAACAAGAAATCAGATATTACAAACTCTAGAAACTGTAGCCATTAGCTGAAAGACATTGCAAAACCAACACAAAAACATTTTAAAAATAACTATAATAAGTTGTTAGGATTCAGTGGTTGACACAAAAGATAATTTATCTGGTATATCTCGTTCAATTCACAAGATATAATTACAAGTACAGGTGTACTTTTACAGTGTATTCAGGTAAAATTACAAGTAGAGTACTCAAATACAGGTATGTATTAACCGTATGTTATAATCATGGTATGAGTATATTGTGAAGGTAAAGAAATCTATAGGATTTTAAACAGTTGGTCTAATCTAACCTGAAACCAAAAAGTAACTCAGCTGTAAGAGTTCCACATAAACCCAATAGCATTGTTGGTCTCCTTCCCCAAACATCAGATATCCATCCCCACATTAAGCTCCCAGCAAAACTGCCTATGTAATAGGCACTGCCCAAGAATCCTGCTTTCTGACCTTTGATAAAGACACACCATGAGGTTAATTACAATGCAATGTAATATATTACCTTAAAAATCAGTATAATTATTACTATTACTATTACCTCCTAATTGTTTCATAAGCTCATATGACACACTATTGGCCCAAAGAGCTTCTTATTTCGCACTGCACAGTTCTCTCTTTGGGCCAGCTGGTGCAGTTAAATATGATTATATTGTCACTAACAGCATTAAGTCTTTGTTAATTAGCTCAAGATGCATTCCCAATGGTGCACACAATAACCATAGTTGAGCCAATCTGGCCCATACTTCAAAATGCATCAAAAGCTCTGCTCCTAACACAATGCAGTATATTACTATTATATCTACATGTATCTTAAAAATCAGTATACATGTATTACTATATACCTAGTCTGGGAATTAGACTGTGAGGATGATAAACTCACCTATTTCTTCTTTGCTAAGATTTGGAAAAAAGTCGTGTACCATGAAAGGCAAAAATGGAAATATCATGATTGCACCTGAAATATATAACAGGTATCGTTACTACATCACATGACTGTCACATGATATCGACTCACCAAATACATTCACAAAAAGAACTGATATTACAACAAACAGTTTGCCCTTTGGTAGAGGAGTTACTTCATCTCCGGCATGATTTCGACCTTTACAACATTTTTTGACCTTTTTAATTGGAGCTTGATAGAAGTTAGTGAAATGTTCATAAAACAAATCCATTCTATTCTCTGATAAATATAATTGTCTCCTAATAGATCTACACAAGAAAACATTTGACTGGTGTCTCTTTCTTCACAATGATGAATCTGCTTCGTGCACTCCATACATCAGCGCGCAATTAACAAGATGATGAAATCGCAGCTGTATTTTTGCCGAGTAAAAAAAAAATCTAAAATTGTAAAACAAATTTTTTTTGTTAGTTTTAAAATTTTGGTATGAGGTGACAAATGGCGGTAGCAGGAGAGGACAAAGATCTGTTCAACCACGCTGTTAGTGCAGTGTTAAGAGAATGGCAGGCACTTCATATTGCTGTAGATAATATGTTTGGTGGGCCAATGAGTAAAGAAAAGGCTCTGTGGATGGAAGATGTCACAGTACATTTTATTTGTAATAATGGTGAGTAATGGTTGTCTTAGATTTCATCCATTAATGGCTCTGTACATACAGATGATGTTCAACCTTGGGAATTAGAAGATTATTTATATACGATAATGGATCAAGAATTCCATACCATCATTGATGATGCAAGTTTACCAATGGTATGGACTGGGGATGGGACTGTGTATTTGTATTGGAATGAGGATATACATTGAACTTAGAGTGGGACTGGACTGCTTGCCTTTGATATTTAATTCTCTATTTTCACAGATATCAAAGAAAATATGTCAGTTATATACACAGTGTGGTAATGGAGAAACTAGTGAAGTACGTGAATTTATTTTGAGTAGACTACCTGCTAAGCCAATAGAGTTTCAATGTGTTAGACAAGAGAGTTTAGAAGATCAAGTAAGTGTAATACTAAAGAGCATTCTTGTTCGCCTTGACTATAACAAATGTTCATAAATTTAATTTGGAAGGACCAATAATCTTTTTTACATGTATGATTTCAATCCTTATTGAGTTATGGTATAATCATGTATTAACCTTATAACATTAAACTATACATTATATTACATATAAAGTCCACACATCCTAATTTTGAGGCCATCATGATTCATGAAAATAAACCGACTTTAATAGTATTAATGTGGTGATGTCATGTACCGATTGACTTGCTTTCATTCACATATTTATACTTTATTATGGTAATCATGCTATTAGTACATTAGCTTTGTAACCAAATACATCATCCATACTGACTCTGTTGTGATAGCAGGTTTGTTATAAACTGCTTCCTTGATACTGTTTTTTTTTATAATACTGATGGTTCTTCAGGGTGGATACCCATGTCTTTGATACCCAGAGTTCTAGATTTGTTACTAAGTAAACCGTTTTATTAAATTGTACAGATAGAAGATGTTTCAGAAGATGATGAAGATAAAGATATAACTGTAGAAAATGGTTTGGAACAGTTACATATATCAGAGAAACGATATCCATCATCAGAACAAAATGAAGTTGAAGAGAGAGAAGAGGATGGCCATTGCAAGGAGAATGGAGATGATGGCAAGTTCTTATCAAAATATGTTCAAAAAGTAGCCAAAAGTATTCAATGAAAATATCGATATTTCGATAATACGGTATATGCCTGCATTAAATAATTAGAGTATATATGGTACTACACTAGGTGCTATAGTGGGCTAGTCATATTTCACATCAGTAGTATCTACTAATGCATTATTGGAGTATATATGGTACTACACTAGGCATATAGCATATCATTATCAGTTGGTATATCTATCTTTCAGATGGTTGGGAGATTGTGAGAAGCAGTCGCAGAAAGTCCAAGTCTTCAGCCTAAAACTGGTTTATTCCACTCTCAGAAGATCGAGCAAGTCATTTATTTATTCAATATAATTTTATTTATTTTATGTACGACGGGATTTTCAAATTTCTTTCAAAAAAAGTTTTGATTGCTGTGAAAGTTGTGTACATCACAGTGCATGTATAGTGAATGAAATACCACAGGTATTTCACTTGTGTGTGAATTAACAAACCGTAAACAGTCAATCGCTGTGGATAGTATTAAATTAAAAAAAATGTTTTACTAATTTTTGACCTGTCATGAAAGATATATTTTATGGAAATCGTTTGCACCAAATGCTGCATTACATTTCGGACATTTTCTTTGTCTTGTTTCGTATCTTGTCTTAATACAATCTGCACAGAACACATGAAAACATTTCGTTAATACTGTATCCTTTTTACGACTGGTACAAACTGGACAGTTGAGTTTATTCTGTGATAGGAAATTAATAGTCCATTTTGAAACACACAATTGTAACTACTTAACCCAGCATTCATACACACAAGATTAGTATCACATGTGGCTCCTTGTTTGTTTGGTGTGTGTGTTGTCTATGCCTTTTGCTAGCATGCTAGACACATGAATTTTCATGCATTATAATCTTTAAATGCTAAGTATAATTGTCCTATAATGATTTGAAATTATGATTTGTAGTCTATGATGATGACGCGTAAAGTTCATGAATTGTAATAACTTACAAAGTTGATTCTACCATGATCAGGGTTTAGCCAAAGCAGGGTGGCCCATTGTTCTTTCCTTGTCTCAATTCCTTTGATGTGGTCATAGGAATGTAATTAGGCCTTTGATGTGGTCATACTTTTCACATTGCCACACTCCTTTCTCTGAGCTCTGCCTAAACCCTTGCTCATAATGTTAGGTTTTGTTGTGTGATGACTCGTATAGTTAAGTTGTCATGACGATGCCATGATGACTCATAAAGTTATAAGTTCTAATCGTGATACTAATTTAAATTATTGATAAGCTTAAGACTCACTTATGATCAACTTACTCTGTATGTCTTTATCTCTTCTACTAACACTTCATCACTCATTGTAGCCCACTCTCTGTGTCGATATTTCTCAAGCTTGCGTTTTAAAGTACCAATTTCCTCTTGAGCTCTGTGAAACAAAAGAAAAGAGCATTATTCTCTTATTCTCACAGATTTCAATAAAGATTTACACTCATTCACTGTTGTACATTCCTCCTTACTTCTTTGTGTTTTGTGTTTCTTTCTCACATTCTTCAGTTTTTGATAGAAGTGATTTTTGAGTTGCTGATATGGTCTCTTCTAATTCACTAATCTTCAATGATACTTCCTGTAACTGTTGAGAAGCTTCAACTGCCTGTGCAAAAAAAAACAAGACATAAAAATGAAGTAGAATCATGTTGATTTGATACTAAGCTTATTATAAATTCAGATGAGGTTTCTTGTATTTATGTGTATGCATGCAGGTATCCAGGAAAGTGTTGTATTCATGGTAGCCAGACTTTCTGATGTTTTGAAGCATGGGCCAAATCGGCTCAACAATGTTTAGTGCGTGCGCCATTGGGAATACATCCTGAGCCAATTAACAAAGTTAATGCTGTTAGTGATAATATTATCATAATTAACAATGCCACTGGCCCAAAGCAAGAACTGTGCAGTGCAAAATAAGAGGCTCTTTGGGCCAACGGTGTGCCATGAGCTTATCAAAAACTGTGATGGTAACCATAGTAACATAATGCATGCTCTATTTATAAAAAGCTCAATTTAGTTGTATTAACATCTCTGTATATCTCTGCACATGGAGTGTTGGCAATTCCATATTATTTTCCTTGTCAGCTGACTATTCTCTCTTTATCTATTTATACGAGTCTTAGTCATAAATAGATCAAGTACTCTCACCTTTTTCTTATGAAGTTCAAACAGCTGTTGTCTCAAATTCAGTTCTTTCTCAGTAGCAGCAATGGCTGCCTCAGAATTTTTATCTCTATCTTCCAGTTTCTGTACCAAATTATTTAACCTAAAAAAGAAAATATTACATCCCGTCTTCTCAAAATATGATTAATTAGAGCTGGTCCATGTTACACTAGATCAGCACATCCATCATGAGCTTCATTAAGTACTGCAATTTTACGAAATGATATTACGACCTATTGTTCCTTCACCAGGGTTTAAGCCTTTCCTCGTCTTAATTCCTTTGGTGTGGTCATAGGAATGCATTTAGGCCTTTGATGTGGACATGCTTTTGGCATTACCATCCTCCTTTCTCGGAGCTCTGGGTAAAACCTTGACTCAGTAGCATCTTTTGAACAATTAGATATCATTTGAAAAGATTTTTTTATATCAACGAAATTCAGTAAAAGTGATGAAACACTTACTAAACCCAGTAGTGATATTAAATGCAGTAATATTACATTGCCAGTACTAATCTATCTCTTTGTAAACTATTTACCTATCTCTCTCTCCAGTAATGGCTGCCACTTCAGCTAGTATCAACTGTTTCTCTTCAGCCAATATTTTATGAAGACTGTTAAATTTTATTCGTTCTGACATTAGCTTGAAGTTGGCATCATCTTTCTCCTGTTGAGAGTGGAATTTCAAAGCTAAACTAAACATTGCAATGATGGAGAGATGATGTTACAATATTGTGATAATGCAAGACGATGTGATTGGGTTGGGAGATCACGCACAACATACCTTTAGTTGCTGTAGCAACCTGATATTTTGTTCCTGCATCTCCTCAAATGCCTGAGCTATTGAGTCCATCTCTGCCATCAGAGCTTGGGCCTCCTGTTTCTTGTTGTTTACTTCTTTTTGAAGTTGTTTATTGTCTGAGAGGAGAATGAAGACAAGAGAAATATGCAATAGGAATGATTTATTGCTGTGTTGAACACACACCTTCTCTTAAATGTTCCTTCTTTTTCTCATATTCTTTACGAGCTTCATCCAATCGTTTCTTTAGTTCATCAGCCTAAAAGAGTTTATTAAACACGTTAATACTAATATATTAACAGTAGATTGACACTAGATTGATCTTACATGTTGTTTAGCTTTCTTTTCTGCAACAATCAGCTCAGATCTTTCTTTCTGTTCCTTACTGGCAGCCATTAATTCTTCCATTTTTATCTCAAGTGCTTTCTTCTCAGATTCTAGAGTATTAACTCGTGTCTGTAGTATTTTAACCTATTATAAGAATTTAATAAATTCATGGAATATTAATCATCAAAGAAAAGTGCAGTGTACTCCTTTAATAACTTTTAATAACTAATATTCCTTTAATCATTACCTCTTCATTTGGTTGAGATGTAGGTGAAATTGGAGGAGTGATGTCATCAAGATGAGATATACATGTACTAGTAGACTGAGGTTCATCTCCTCCATGTTGAGTTGAGAGTTCCTGTTGAGGGATTGCTACTATATCTGGTACTTTTAGTTCTTCCTTCTTCTCTTTATCTTCCTGAATCTATTAGGAAAAGAGTACTACACTGTGTGTTTGTGCATGTGCGTGTGTGTGTGTGTGTGTGTGTGTGTGTGTGTGTGTGTGTGTGTGTGTGTGTGTGTGTGTGTTTAATGGGTGTGCCCATTGTTAGTGGAGAAAGTGGTTACAGAGGTAGCCTTAATGTACTTGTCCACTCTCCAGCCAATCAACAAACACTGTAGACAGACCTGTCTCTGTCTACTGGACGATGGATCTGCTCTAAGAGTATCAAACCACCGGTTCTTACCTCCAACACCCTATCGTTGGTTGAACTTTATTGAACTAAAATACTAAATTACTATGCTCTTCAGTTTGTAAACCTTTGTTTAGCGGCTGAGATTGGGAATCTGGTTACCTAATTCACTATTATTGGTCAGTAACATAGCTATATCTCTTCCCTCATATAATTTTAAGGTACATTATATATTCACATATGCTTTGATACTTTGGTGTTATTGGACTCCTGACAGGGATAGTCTGGCCTTGGGAACCAGAAGTGGGGGTTAAAGACTCTTTGGTGGGATCCCAACCCTCCCCTCTCTATCCGTATCTGGAGATGCTTATAGAGTCCTGTTCACCAATGCACCAGTAAATACATGTAATAATAACTTACTTACAAAACCTTGAAGTTAAATAACAGCCCAATCTTACTGGATTAAAAAAGATCCTACTCCCTTGAAAACTTTACCTACCATACTTATGCACATGTGCTCTCCTAATTAACCTTAGGTGGGCGTTTCCAATTAATAATTAAAATTATTGCAAGGCTATTACTATTACAGATGCTGTGTGTGTGTGTGTGTGTGTGTGTGTGTGTGTGTGTGTGTGTGTGTGTGATGGGAAGAGAAATAACTTCCTCTGTCTAACCTTATTCAACTTCTCCTCTGCTTTGTGAGCTCTAGATTTATATCTGGATGCTTCTCCTTTCAACTGTTGAATATTCTTCTGTAAACTAGTCACCATATGTTGAAGTTCACTGAATAGATAGATAGATAGATAGATATTGAGGTAGATAGATAGAAAGAGATAGATAGATAGATAGATTTTGAGGTACATGTAGATAGATGGAAAGAGATAGATAGATAGATAGACAGATATTGAGGTAGATAGATAGAAAGAGATAAATAGATAGATAGATAGATAGATAGATAGAAAGATAGAAAGATAGAAAGATAGATAGATAGATAGATAGAAAGATAGGTAGATAGATAGATAGATAGAAAGAAAGATAGGTAGATAGATAGATAGATAGAAAGATAGATAGAAAGATAGATAGATAGATAGATAAATAGATAGATAGATAGATACATATAAAGATAGTTAGGTAAATAGATAGATAGATACATATAGAGATAGTTAGGTAAATAGATAGATAGATAAATATATGCATGTAAATAAATAGATAGAGAAACACATCAATGGTTGGAGATGTACATACAGACAGATAAACTCACTTGGCAATCGGAGCAGCTTGTTCATTTGCAGCTAAGGTTCGCTCATAATCTATTTTCAGTAATTCATAATCTCTTTTAGTAGATGCAATAGTCGTTTCTAATTGAGACATTTCATCTCGTACTTCAATTTGGTAACGTAATTCCTCTTGTCTGAAGGAAAGGAGTACTATTGTGAATTAACATTAGCTGAGGGGAGTGAGCTGACTGTCGGATATTTTAACCCATATTATTGTGATGACTCTGTGATATTAGACTTATGGCTGTCTCCACAAATGTATCTCCACGATATATTGTTCAGTTATAGTATAATTCACTCATGTCTGACATGCATTATAGTGCTATATATTCATTGAGTCATTGTGTTATTTGATTTTCTGTTGGTATATAAGGCCACATTTATGTTCAATAAAGTCAGTTCTAATCTATGCTAAAATCGCCACTAAGATTATAACACACTCTTGGTCATGTTTACTATATATTTATATACGAATCACACTCGTTGTCATAGCAACTATCAATACTAAGCATTAATTAATAACGTACTTATTATATATATATATATATATATATATAGGCTTTCGATAATCTTGTTAATTATTCATATTTAGGGCCATTATGCACACTACGATAATCTTGTATGCTCCTCCAACTAAAGGTCATTCACGTTCACTATGACCTCAGAAAAACGTTCATAACTTTAGTTTGGAATGTCCCACAATCCTTTCACCTGCACCATTTTCATAAAATAGTTCTTCTTGTTCTTTTTTGTGTATGTCAAATTTCAATCCATTACTTCATTATTGAGTTACAGTATAATCATGTATTAACCTTATGACATTAAACTATACACTACATTACATATAAAGTCATCACATGATAATTTTGAGGACATTGTGAATGTGAACAGTCTTTACCACTAGTTCTTACCTGATTTCTTCTAGTTGCATAACATGTTGAGTCTTAGCAGTACTGAGTAGTTTCTTTGCTTCTTCATAACACGCTCTTAACTGTTGATGTTCCATCATTAATACACTATACTGGCTTTGGATTGTTTTATATGCTGGAGAGTTGCGTATACTTGTTTCTGGAACCTGTTTATAAGAAAATAAACGACATAATTATATATGTATACGCTACTGCATCTATTCATCTCATATGTTCTATTTATATCCATCTTTCCATCTACTCAGCTAATCTCATAAACAATATTCATAGCCCTTTCATCCTCTCAAACATTCAGTATTGCTAGTTTGTGGTTGGAGTAGAATTACATTATCTTGGCAATGCTAGACTTATGGTTTGCCCATCTGTTTGTCTGTCTGTCCGTCTGTCCGTCCGTCCGTCCGTCCGTCCGTCCGTCCGTCCGTCCGTCCGTCCGTCCGTCCGTCCGTCCATCCATCCATCCATCCATCCATCCATCCATCCATCCATCCATCCATCACTTATCCATCATGACCTGTTGACTGGCCAGTTTTTCTTTTTCTATCAGTTGCTTCAATACAACTATTTGTTGAGTGAGTTGATCTGAATCAGACAAACGAGACTCTGCAAGTTTTTGTGCTTCTTCTAATTCTCCTTTCAGACTATCAATCTATGAATAAAAGCATTTCATCATTATATCAGTCTTATAATTATATGAATAGGTGGTATTATGGAAGTATGGATGGACGGATTGATGGATGAAGTATGGATGGATGGATGGACGAACGGATGGATGAAGTATGGATGGATGGATGGATGGACGGATGGATGAAGTATGGATAGATGGATGTATATATGCATGTGTGAATTAATGGAGAGATGGAAGCGTGGATGGATGTATGGATAGAAATACATGTGTATAGACAGATAGATAAATAGATAGAGGAAGGAGAGGTACAGAGAGATGATAATTTACAATATTACCTCTTCATTAGTCACTACTCCATTTCCTCCTCCCACTACAGTGACAGCAGGAGGAACTGCTGTACCAATAATTGATGGAGGTCCTACTTCAGGTACACCTTCGCCTCCATCTCCACTAGAATGTTCCGAAGGGGAAGGAATGGAGCGAGTACTCTCCATTGCCACAGCTAATTGTTTCTCTAAACGTTCGTTACGAGTAAGAGATTTCTCCAAGTCAAATCTGAAATTATATACATAATTATAACTATTATAAATTTATAAATTATAATATATGTATGTGTTACACACACGAAAAATCACGTGCCTAGCATGCTAGCAAAAGGCGTAGAAACAATTAACAAACACAACAAACAAGCCGCCACAATGGCTTAGAAAATTCATAAAACACAGCCACAGAGAAAGTGTTACAAAATGATGTCTTCATTTGATCAAAGAAGTAACTGTGTGCTTTACTGTTCTCTTGAAACTCAAATCGGACCCTGAGCTATAGCTTTGGTGTCCATTTACAGGGTGAAACACTTGTGCTAAAGCATCCATATATAATATACACTATACATATAGATACATATTATTATTATAGTTTAGAAGATTAGAGGCTACCTTGCATCAGCTAAATCATTTTCCAGTCTCTCACATTTTGACTCAAGAACTTCCACTCGACCTTTGACCTTTTGAACTTCAGAGGGATCAAGTTGCTCTCTGATTAGTTAAAAATGAATAATGACACTTTTATTACAACATAAAACTAAAAATATTACATCTAACTCTCTCTCAGTGTTAGATAAATGTGTTCATCATACATGTGACAATCATGTGACATTACTCACTTCAATTCCTCTAATGCATCAAGACTTTGCTGTCGTTTAGTTACAATTTTCTCTAGCTCTTCAACAGTGGAAGGTTTCAATTCACTAGACTGAGCTACAGTTTCCTATAAACAAAGGTAGCAATGATATAAACATGTACTCTACTTATATAGTACTACGGGAGGAAGGTATAATATAGACCCATTAGTCACCACCTGCAGAGCGAGAAATAAGGTCAATTGTCTTGGACATAGCTGAAATTTGACCGGCCATTTAATACCAGCTGAAAATGGTTGAAATAGTCAGAAAATGTCTTATGGCCAGCAGTTATCCCCAACCCCTCCCTCATCCACTGGTACACAGTATTCCAATGTAGCATTTAAAGTTTTAGTACCCACTCTGGCACTGTTTGTTGGCCCAATGGAGTGCTTTACTGCAAACAATACAACTAAGATTATGTGACGATGGATGCGAAACAGGAACAGATAATACAAATACCATTTTACATATGAAGTCAACTATACACAGTACCCAGGAGTAACTACTCCCCCAGCTAGATAAATAATTAATGTACAACACACACAATGGCCTAATAGTGTGTGCTATAGTATGAGCGTTTTATATTATTATCCAAAAGTTTCCTTTTTGTGTCCACCATTACATACATAAAATAATGAACTGGTTTCCAAACGATACCTTCAATTCTTGGAGTTGTGAGAACAACTGGGCTCCTCGATTAGAGATTGATGATGACAAAGATGAGAAAAACTGGTCAAGCGAGTTTGTAGCAGCATTCGCGGATTGGTTTGAGAGATTTGTCAAGGAAGATAATATCGTTTCCTCGGTATTCAAACCTGCAGTACATACAAGAACGTGATTTAATAATACATTATCTAAATCACACCTCACCTAGCTGAGCTTGTAACTCTTGAAGTAGTGACCGAAGGTTTTGATCAACATGAACGATCACTTCAATAGCTCCCTCCTTCTCCTCTTCCAGTCGATCTACTCTCTGCTGAAGCAGTTCATGACGATGATTCCTTTCTTTCAATCTTTCTGATAACTTCTTGTTTTGGATCTGCACAAAAATATAAGTGAAGTTTAGGTTCCGTAATTAACATGACACAGTGAAAGGGGGGTGATCCAACAAACCATGGCCAGTCACCTTAGCCATGGAAGTTTGAGGTTTATAACACAAGACAATAACAAAGATAACTGGTACTAGGTTCGGTGGACCACGCCCTTATCACTGTGGCCTACATTAATTATCTAACATAATCACAACATAATATAATTATTTATATACTTATGTATATGTTGTGCCACAATTGTGGTTTCTCATATTTTATTAACCACACCCCCTTTTGATTTATCATCGATCTTAACCTGTAATACTTTAATGTCTAGGTCTTCCTGACAAGTAGCTGGAATCACATGTAATGGTGCCTGCGTTAACAGTGGTTTCTTTGACGGTGGAACAGGACTATCATCTCCAGCAGGCCTCTTGGTGGCCATGCTTACCACATAAATATACGGAAAAGATCCGGAGATTGAAAATAATATCCGGATTTGAAAAGCAAAAATGGCTAGTGGTGCTGTGAAAAAGGTAAACTGTATACATATATATATAAGTTATTCATATAAAATTATACTCATACTGTCTCTACAGACCACTAATATAGTTGGCTATACAGTTTTGCCCAATGCAAGAGAGGTGAGTGTGGATATAATATTTGGAGTTCTGTTCTAATAAATGTTTTACTCTAGATTCTTTGTGGATTATATTCAAAGACATTAACAGCTTTACAGAGACTTCCAAAGGAGGCAGCATATAGAAGACACACTGAACAAATAATAGAACAGAGATTACAGATTGTACAGGCAGTAAGTGTATCAATAATAATAGTAGATGGTCTCGCTCAGCTAGACTCACCCGCAATGGGAGGGTCTGGTCTACTGACATTACACCGTTTGTTCCAAGCTACTAAATATTTGGTAGTTCAAAGATCATTATCATCTCAGAATCATGTTTCTTGATGGATGTTGCTAGACGCACGTGTCCAGATCATAGTTCAAGTTTATTTATACAAAATCACGTACCATAGAATCAGGGAAAATATTGTTCCCTATTTCATGTCATTATGTCAGTTATCGTTATAGTGAAAATAGTTTAATTAGTAGAGAGACACACCTGAATTTGCCAGACCTATAGTAGTAGATATTGTATTTATAGTTATACTCTTCCTAAACTTGGCTCTAGTAGGTTCAGTGTCTTACCTAGTGTTCAGAAGGTCCTGGGTTCAAATCCCAGCAGATGTTTCTGAAAATGCATGTATTTAC
This sequence comes from Petrosia ficiformis, assembly GCA_947044365.1. Classification (NCBI taxonomy): domain Eukaryota; kingdom Metazoa; phylum Porifera; class Demospongiae; order Haplosclerida; family Petrosiidae; genus Petrosia; species Petrosia ficiformis. Next base: position 896,528 of record OX345650.1, on the reverse strand, counting down.
TGTATAGTGGGAAATTTTTGCTAATTTCACGAATCATCCATTAATCGCGAAAATTAAATCACGTGAAATTTTATCGTAAGACCACGTGTTCATTAGTTTGTGTGAGAGGTGACTATTTTATCTTACATCGACAGAGCAGGATTACCAGTCCCAAAAGGTCCTTTTTCGAAAGAGGTCCCAGTTGTCTCCATCACGGAAGCAAACAAAGAAATACTAAAATCGATATGTTCCTTGCTGAACGAGGATATATCCATGCTGATGCTTCACCTAATCCTGGTGAGAATGGCCTAAGAGAGAAACAAAGAGAGACACAGAGAGAGAGAGACAGAGAGAGAGTGAGACGGAGAGACAAAGAGAGACAGACGATCACACTAACCACGTTGCAGTTAATTGTTGACATACCCCCCTTGCGAAAATTATTTTCACAAAACTTTTGTGGAAATCGCGAAATTTCAAGCTCGATAAATATACCAGCTATACAGTATTTAATTGTAATATATAATTTATATTAATAATTACTTAGTCAATTCATTTTAGGAGACGAGCATACCTACTATAGAGGAACAGATTGGGTGTGGTCAAGTGGAAGAGCTAGTAGATCATGCTGAGAGAGAACTGAAACTGGTTGGTAAAATGGAAGAATGGCAACCATGGGAACCATTAGTATCAGATCCACCTCCGGGACAATGGGAGTGGCCATAGGAAACATGAATGATCATTAGACACATACAGTATGCTAGTCTCGTTCCCAGTCCCGTATGGGAATGGAAATTGTTTATATGATATAGAAAAAACTACAGTATATTCAGATTTGTTGAAGAATACAAAAGATAGCATAAATTATTATCACACACACACGCACACACACAGAGTCTTTATATCATTGGTGCACTACGATCATTAGTCACAGTTCGACGAAGGGTTGTACCTGTTCGAATATCAATTAGTAATCTTGAATGATCTTTTGTTTCGGTTGGTGGAACATCTTTTTCCACTGGACGGGTAGACATTTCTATATTCGTGCTTCTCCTTTTTGTAGGACTTGTGGTGTTAGTGATTTTGGATGTATCATAAGGTGGTGGTGATTGTTCAATTGTGGGAAGAAGAGAACTGGTGCGATCAAAAACTGGATATCTAACATCATAGTGAAAGATTTGATAAATGATATACATAATCACTGATGAATTCAGTGCTGTGTATCAGATAAACAAATCATCAGTGATATGATATGCAGTTCAAATAATGATAACTATATCACTGAAAATTGATCTGTGACACGTTAAAATCAGACAATGATAAACTATTCATAATTATCTTGTCGCTCATTATCTGATTCACATAGTTTATCACTGATTGATTCAGTTAGCATTATTTTTACACGTCTACAACACCCTGGTGGTAACAGTGTCACTTAATACACACTAGTATCTGCTGCTTACCTTGATTCTGATGATGTTCTTGGTTTCTTCTTTCCAGCAGATGAACTAGAGCGAGGTTTACCCCTTCGTGATCTTTCTAGTAGAAATTTCATATCTTGATCCAATTTCACCTGACATATTAATTGATATTAAACGGAGTAATATGTTAATACATATATTTAGACATACATTTACCCCATCATGACTCCAGTGGTCTTTCTGTGAAGTATTTACTCCGCTAAAGAATGGATGATCCATGATCTACATGAGAAGAAGAAATTAAATAAACTCTGTTTACATTCATGATGACCTCAAAATTAGGTTGTTATGACTTTATATAGTGTATAGTTTAATGTCATAAGGTTAATACATGATTATACTGTAACTCAATATCGAAACAATGGATTGAAATTTGACATACACAGAAAAGAATGGGAAAGATAATTATATAAATGGTGCAGGTAAACAGATTATTTGTCATTCCAAACTAAAGTTATGAACATTTTTCTGAGGTCATGGTGAACATGAATGATGTAAAGTCAATGAATATATATATAATATTATATTTATATACCTCTGCAATGGTAGGTATGTCCCCATTCTCATTCCAAAATATAAACTTCAGTACTTCACTAACTTGTGTGTTTCGTACTAAACTAAGATCATTATCTGAAGGTCGTGGTACTGTGAGCTCCCGTCCACTACCCAATTCATATATTAAATGACCTGATGTGGAAAGTGATAGATATAGAAACATAAGCTAGGCATGTGCACTCTCCAATAAACTAGTTTGAAGTCCCACAATGTAGAGCTGGGCGATTGTGCAATTTTAAGCTATCATGATGTTTAATAGATACAGTGAATACTATCACGATAGTGAAACTAAAATTTGGATACAGTTTCTGAGTAATTTCCACTGTGGTAGAGAAACTAAGTACTCCCGTAATACTGACTTCACAATAGTCATACTGTCGCTACTATCGCCCAGCTCTACCACAATATGATGTTACTATATACTATTAATATTTGATAACCTACCAAATTGTGCTAAATCAATATTAGTTTGGAATTGTCTAGTTAGTCTTTTGTTACTATATACTATTAACATTTGATAACTTACCAAACTGTGCTGAATCAATATTAGTTTGGAATTGTCTAGTTAGTCTTTGTATACGTGGTTTATATCCCAAAATAGAATTATCAAAACCAGACAATCTAATATAGTGAATAAATAATGTAGAACTGAACATTCTCATATGTTCCAATCTTGTAATAGACAAATGGAAGTAATTTGTACTTCAGTAAATTCGTCTTATACTTAAATATTTAATAATATTAGTACTTGTACTTGTACTTAAGTACATTGTCACAGCACCTGTACTTGTACTTAACTACATGTCACAGCATCTGTACTTGCACTTGTACTTAACTACACGTCACGGCATCTGTACTTGTACTTGTACTTAACTACACGTCACGGCACCTGTACTTGTACTTAATTAAGTACATTGTCACAGCACCTGTACTTGTACCTCCTGTCTGTTAAGTCACATAATATTCGACTTACTTGCATCTAGATCCTTCCAAATATATATTACCAGATTGGATTTGACCGATCGGACAGAAATCCAGATTGTGTAGAAACGAGATAGCTTCAAGAACCTGTCGTCCTAAAGACTGGACCTGATTGAGTCTTAGTCCACTACGACGAACAGAGTATTTAGTGGACCAGCTCATAGAGGGTGTGGTCTATAATAATAATAAATAATATGTACCAGCTCATAGAGGATGTGGTCTAGCTATTAAATAATAATAACGAATAATATGGACCAGCTCGTACAGGGTGTGGTCTATCATAGTAATAATAATAAATAATATGGACCAGCTCGTAGAAGGTGTGGTCTATCATAGTAATAATAATCATCACATTCTATCAGAAACATTCAGTACTACCTGTGGTGTAAGAGTATGTATGGATATCAAAACCAAAAAAGCATAGGAACAAGAATGGGATGGTACCTTAGCAACAAAATTAAACACCACTTCCACATAACAACCCTACATAGCTACAGTAATAGGAAACACAAAGAAGCTATACTTTTGGGATTGTTTTGTGGAAGTGGTGTTTTAAGTCCTTTGTTAAGCACTTACAAGTACTAAGTAATTGTAAGTACCTTCAAGTACTTATAAAGTACTCAAGTGAAGTACCAGTACTTACTTAGATGGTCACTTTAACCTACTCTATGCTACTGCTCTCCACATATCCTTTCAAACTTGTTTATATTAAACAAGTACACTACACTTTGTAAACTGTCAATTGATGTTATCTTGATGTGTACTTAAGTACTTCTATATCTAATTTGTACTTGTACTGGAGGACTTACAAATGCCTTGCCACTTGCTTGTCATCTGTTAATTAACACTGTCTCTCACACAGCTGTGCTAGTTTATACAATACTTGAGCAGATTACACAGGACACCACTGGTTAGCATATTATACTCAGCTTCGAGTAGTAACGTGGAATTGTGAGTGTTTAAAAACAAAGGAATTATCAAATTATTGAATACCATCTTTTTCAAAATTCATCAGTATGAAACTAAAATTAAAACTACAAAATAATTTTATTCAATCACCGACTGGTATCGAACACATATGCATAATTTGACTTGTCAAATATTCATTATTAGTTTGCAAATAATTAGCTAAAGTCATTAATGACCATGGAATATTTTGCCTCATCCCTAAGCTCTGCGTGGCCAGGGAGGAAGAGAAGAGCAAAGCCTGGAAAACATCACTCCCACAGACACAGACGTAAAACTAACACCTTCATTGCATTATCTAAAACTCACATGATAAATTAAATCTTTGAGAGAACCTCTTTGACAAAAAGGTTCCATAATGACCACTAGCCTCTTGTCAGGAATGTAATCAATATCAATGAAATTATGAACGTATGGATGCTGTAAATGAGAAATATAATGTGTGTGTGTGCATGTGTGTGTGTGTGTGTGTGTGTGTGTGTGCATGTGTGTGTGTGTGTGTGTGTGTGTGTGTGTGTGTGTGTGTGTGTGTAATATAGATGATATTTCCATATCTCAGTGAATATATTTTAACTTTTTAAGTCATATAACTGTATCACAACTTCAACGTGTTAGAGTTCATATACATGTACAAATATACTGTACATGTACATGTAAAGATTTAATTATGAGTCATGTAATATATGTTTGGAGTACATGTACTGTACATTTCCTAGTATGTTAGAGGAACTAACCTCAAGTGAACTTAACAGTTGTTTTAGGACATGTTTGTCTCCTCCTTGCAGATTTAGTTGACAATGTTGACTCACAGGTACCTGTGGATAGATACATATATAGATGGATGAATAGATAGATAGATGGATGCATAGATAGATAGATGGATGGATGGATGGATGGATGAATGGATGGATGGACAGATGAATAGATGGATGGATGGATGGATGAATAGATACGTGTAGATGGATGGACAGATGGATGGATTGATGGATGGATGGATGGATAAAAAACTATGAATTAATTCTCACCATAGTTAACAGTATAGAATTCACATTTGGTCTCCCCACAGGACGAACAAGGAACCAGTCCTTACTCATTCTACTTCCTGTAATAATTAACACAATATCAATAATAGTAGGTCATGAATATCAATATTAATACATGTGTCTGTAGTATACTATTCTACAATATTGATATTCATGACCTACTATTATTATATTCATAGTGCTAATGATTGTCATATGATGAAAAAAGTAATTATAAAATCCCACTCCATGCAGCCAACCATCCACTCATCCACCCATCCATCCATCCATCCACTCATCCATCATCATCCATCCATCAACTCATCCATCCACCCATCCATCCATCCATCCATCCATCCATCCATCATCATCCATCCACCCATCCATCCATTGTTCACCTATATCTGGTAAATGGGTCTCCAGTATATATTTGTGATTGGATCTCAAATAGAATTGACAATTAAGTAGTGCAGTTTCTGTATACGTGTACACATAATAACATAAAATAATATCAGGGAATGTGATGTTATTTAAAAACATTATATATATAATAATTTTATCTAATAGTCAAGATAAATACTGTAGCGTACATGCATGCATGCATGCATACATACATGCATACATACATACATACATACATACATACATACATACATACAGACAGACATATATAGTGCATGCATACATACACACATACATACACACACACATACATACATACATACATACATACATACATACAGACAGACATATATAGTGCATGCATACATACACACATACATACACACACATACATACATACATACATACATACATACATACATATATAGTAATACATACATACACACACATGTACATACATACGTAACTGTGATAGCTCACCTCTCCGAGAATTCTCTTGCTCTTTTCTTTGTCGCTGCATTGCTTCATACAGTCCTTCCTCCTGATTACCAGATCTAATGTGACTAGATGGCTCTAAAGTCGTTACATTAGGCAACCCCTGTGAGGTCACATGATGTCCACTAGCAATCACACGATATCCATTCCTTGATGAAATAGATAATATAATATGAAAACCAAATGACAGACAAGCCTACAAACTAATCCATGATCACTTTAGATGTTATTTAATGTGATCTCTGCTGGAAATTATATGAATGAAATTGCAATTACACACTTCAAATCCATTGTCTCATGACCACAAATGATGCAAGCAACCAAAAGTTGTGCTAACACATTCATTGACTGTGCTACCATGAAGTACTACCCTCCAACCTTAACCTACAGCTAGAGGAGGCAGCAGCAACTCCATGCTATTGAACATGTAATAACACTGTTGTTTTATTTGTGCAGTTGTAATGCAACACTCCATACGAGTTATTAGTGTGACCTACTCCACTTCTCTTACACTATCTGATCAGCTACACACAGTAATCTTACAGGTGTGTGAACTCACCTCCTCCTTCTTCTCCTCTTGCAGCAACAATACACTAAGAGTCCAATTATTATAACTATTATCACCACTGCTAGAAAGGAACCAAAAAGGATTCCTATTGTAGCCAACAGATTATCTTTAACAAGATCATGAAACTTCGACATCATGTAATAAAAGCCACTCCTCTCAAAGATATAGGCCTATATATATAATTTTTTTTGCTCAAATAATTTTTTTTAGGAAAAACAAACGATAGATATTGATAAAGATTCATGATTTAGGGGAACAACATATTAAAATTATAATTTAAAAGTATACAATAGTAACAATATTATCAGTTCCACCTGCAAAAAGAAGAAAAAATGGTGCAGTAAGTATAATTGAATACCCATGCATTTATAGATTATATGCATGGTTGATTACATAATGCTTGCACCATTATGCAGGCATGAGTGAATTAGGAAAATTGAAAAATCAGAAGTCTGACTAAGGAATGAACCCAGGATAGAGAAATGTAGAATTGTATGTGTACAATCTTACACTTCACTATCATCAAGGACTCTGGTGGCACGGAGGTACGAGTGTCTAACTCAAAAAGGTAAGTCCTGGGTTCTGTATCTAGTCACTTGTTATATACATTTATGTTATTATGCCTATACAATACCCAGTTGTCTAAAGAGGTGGTAACGTTTACTACAGTAACAAAACCACAACCACCCACCATTTGTGATACTGCATATAATATAATCATGCCACTAATACAAAAATATAATACATTACCCAATACAGAATATACATGATGTCATTGGAGTTACACGTGTGCATTACATACCTTGTGTTTGGAGGTGAAAGTGTCATATCACGAAGTCGTTGCTGCAATATAGCTTCATCCATCAATTTAACGATTTGATCTCTAACCTATATATGGTAGATTATAATTACATAATCATTATACTATGTTACCATAGCAACCATTTGACGTGGTTAGGTGTATATTTTGCATATACACCTCATCAAAACTTCTATTGTTAAATCATAGTATATTAAATAAACTATGGCTAGTTAGTGTATGTCAAATATACCACTTGTTGGTGCTCAGAGGCTTACGTGGATTTACCCCTTGGGCCAACAGGCCTCGCCTTATATTCTCCTTCATAGTAGGTAGTATATCTGGCATATACACCTCCTCCCTCTACTTACCTGATCCATTGGAGATCTATCTTTGGGTTTGTCAACAAGACAGAATGTAGCAATAACAAAGAATCCTAATCCAGTATCAGGAGTCCAGGCAGCTCTGGCATCAGCCTCGTGAAATATTAGCTCACGATTTTTATCAGGATCAGTGAAGAGTGGTTGAAGATGATATACCTAAAGAAAAGGAAGATTAAAGGAGAGGAACAGGAGGATAGGAAGTGGAAATGGGAAAGTATATGTATATGTCATTCCAGGAGGCTCAGTTAATTGGGTATGGTACATAAAAGAAAGTGTGTTGAGGCTCAAACTAGCTACTTGTAAAAACTACAACTGATAATTGTATATAGTAGTTTGCAGACAATGCAAAAAAATATACGAGAAACCTTTTAAAAGATGAAAGTGTAGAGAACAAACATGACAAAATCATTATTGGTCAACACAAAGCAATCATGGGAATACATTTTCCTTATATGTATGCTCAATGGTCATTAAAAGGGATATAATATTAAGTAAACTTACCAGAGCACGAATATCACGAGATGGATCATCAGCTGCTTGTCCAGTGAACAGTTCTAACATAACAACACCAAACGCATAAACATCTGTCTTTGACGAAGGTTTTGGGTTACGTAGAAACTCTGGAGCCATGTAGGCAACTGTTCCCATGGCAACTCGGCTAGTGGCACTAACTGTTGTAAGATGTGTGGGTCGTGCTTGACATTCTCTGGCCAGCCCAAAGTCTGAAAGTTTTGGAGTCAAATGTCTATCTAATAGGATATTTGAACTGGATAAGAAGAGGAGGGGGAGGAGGAGGAGGAGGAGGAGGAGGAGAAAGAGGAGGAGGAGGAAAAGAAGGAAAAGAAGGAGATGGAAGAAGAGGAGAAGGAGGAGAAGGAAGAGGAGATAGTGGAGAAGGAGGAGGAGGAGGAGGAGGTGATTGTATCATAACATTTGATATTGAAACCATGCTTCTATAATGTCTTGTAATGCTAATAATGTTATTAATATATATGCTATACCATACAAGGCCTGTATGTACACAGCACATGCAAATATTTGAATTTGTAGTGTTAGCAAATGCTTTAAATTGTGAATTTCTGACAAGGTGAGGTGAATACTATAAAAGTCACTTGCACTTCAGAAAAATGTTCATAACTTTAGTTTGGAATGACCAATAATCATTTTACCATCGCCATTTTCATATTATTATTACTTTTCCTGTTCGTTTTATTTTGCTTACGTCCAATTTCAATCCATTGCTTCATTATTGAGTTACAGTATAATCATGTACATGTATTAACCTTATAACATTAAACTACATGTACATTTATACACTATAGTACATATAAAGTCATCACATCCTAATTTTGAGGCCATCATGATGAATATAAACAGACTATAGAATTACTCACCTCTTT
>OX345650.1:857500-882500 GCA_947044365.1 Petrosia ficiformis | reverse complement strand
GTCCTGGGTTCAAATTCCAGCTGGTCCAGATTTTTTCTGGATTTGTGTCCCTATCTTGGTTCCAAACAGAGAGTATTTTATTCCTGATTGTGTGACATCTTTATAACACAATTTTAGTCCTCATTTAAAACAATGAAATGTAACTGAACTGAAGAAAGCATCATGGCTGAAATGTGTGTGCAGTTATATTTCAAAATCTTTGGTAGCACTAATCCAGTACACCGAACAATATAAGTGTGTAGTATATGAGAACTCTACTTACTAGTTACTGTGATCTACATGTACATGTAGTTGTGTGTACATGTACACTGTATATACATTGTACACTGTATATACATTATACATGTTATGATGTACTATTTCAATAAGAGTAGCGTGGGCAGAAACCAGATATACATGTAGTTAAAGGTAATTATATAATTATTAATAAAAAGTTTTTCATTACAAACAGAAGAAGCTCTTGGTTACTTTTGAAAGTCTTGCTGACCTCTAAACACAGAACTGATCCTGCACTCTTAACTTATTTCCCAAATCTAGTAATCTACCACAGTACTATGAGAACTTTACTTAGTACTTACCATGATCTTGTAATACTTTCATTCCTGCTTTATGGCCCATTTTTTGAAGTACCAGATACACATCATCGGTAGTGAGTCCTCTTGTTATAAAGTCTTGAATGACAGCCTCTGAGGGACTACCTATAGATCTGTGAGCTATACTCTGAAAGTTTGCCACTTCTCCTGGATGAAACTGAACACCTGGAAACAGAAACATACACAAGTTACTCACATACATGTACATGTGATGGCAAAGAGAACAACAGTCACTAAAGACTTTGATCACACACTTACTTAGGAATACTCTGCGCTTGGTCTACTAAATTAGGTATTTAGGAAGAGCTATGACTGCTCTTCCAGGATAAGTTAGCTTTGTGTACCAAATGGCCAAAGAATGATTGTTTTAAAATAACCATTAATTTTGATTGTTTCTTCATGCACAATTTAAAAATGAGTAATTATCGAACATTGAAATAATAATTGCGAATACAATTTACAAATTATTATTACATATAATTTTGTTATATCAGATAGTGTTACAATTATCATTCTCTACTCACAAATTGATGATGATACAATAAGGGTCAGTACAAAGAAAGGAAGCACAGATCTGCTCTAATCTTTAAGGCTTGAGCTATACTGAGCATCTGCTATTTACATGTATGTGTACTGATAGGAGTTCATCAGTGAAACGCTTTTTTTTTTCCCCATTGATCCACTATTGCCATCAGCAGTCGAATATAGTGAGTGGTTCCATTTCCACACACCATTACTGTCTACTGTGATGATTATAGTAAGATGACACTTACCTGTATTTAATAATGTATTACATGTAGTAATGAAAATATAATTATGCTGATACTCATGAAATACCCAGACGTATTAAGTAGGTGTTGGTCAACACAATGTGAAGGTACTTCAGTATGGTGCATCAGGTATCATTAGAGATGGTCTACAATGTCTGCTAAAGATCACAGGTACAGTATGATAAACTGAATGGTACTACTCTCAGTGCACAAATGTACAAGCATCAGGACAGGACCATTACAAGTTCTAGTCTACACTCTTTTATTCTGAGAATCACTTCTCAAAAATAAAGTTCAATTTGGGACTGATAGACGTTGGCTATCAAACTCATCAGGGAACACCAAACGTGGTGAAGCAATCAGTATTACCCAGGTGGAACGATGTTTGACAGCCAAAGCTGAGAGACCAAAATTGGTCTGGTTTGGAGTTAATTTTAGCAGATAATGCATAGTCTAGTGGATGATCGGGGAGATACTTTGTTTTAGGGGTAGAGATCTTATCCATAATGAAATAACTCATTTGATATTAGGCACATAGTCCTTGCAGTAAAACTTTGTATATATATACACAGGATGTGAGACGATAGATAGTATAGTGAAGACTATACTGTCTATGGTGAGACACACAGACAACACTAGCAGGCAGTCGGGTCAGAGTTTTTGATAACCTTTGAAGCCTGGGCCAAATTGGTGCAACAATGGTTAGTGTGTGCACTATTGGGAATACATTTTGAGCCAATTAACAAAGTTAGTGACAATATAGTCATAATTAACTGTGCCATCTGGCCCAAAGAGAGTACTGTGCAGTGCCAAATAAGAAGGTCTTTGGGCCAATGGTGTGCCATATGATCTTATCAAAAACACTGAGTCAGGTGTTATAAAATCACACACATTTTGGCAAGAACGCTCTAAGAATGTGCTGCTGACTTCATAGGTCATATTGATAATTTGTGCATAACTCTTGACATAACTATATGTAAACATACAATCTTACCTACAACTTCAGCATTTTCTAAAAATGCCATCCAGTTGTGATGTTCAGGGAATTGACGATCAAGAAACTGTGTAAGTTTCCTGACAACAGACCAAGGTAGTCGTTCTAATGATTTCCTACCAACCGGCATCTCTGTGAAATGATAGACGAGATAGACATAACAGGGAGACACTAAGGTACAGACTGTCGTCATATCTTTCGTAAACACTCACTTATTCTTGTGTTTATTAAGACGTCTTCTCCTCCTTTATAATAGCACAAACAACAATAAATATTATTAAATATTATAGGAAGTTGCGATTCTTTTGATCAACCATGCTTGATTATATCGAAACAGAAATAATAGATCTAATTTTATTATGATTGAAATATTTGGACTCAGACTGGTAATTCCAGATTTCCATTCTGTTATGACGTTTGAGCTTGAGTCTTTCTAAGCCTAACCTATATTAAAAGATGTCATCACTAATATTAAGACGTTTTTGGGCTGTGAAAGTAAGTGAATAAAATATTTGAGCATTCATTTGATCTGTTCTCTTTCGGCTTGTTCCTCAAATCCTGTAACCTTCTTAATCTCCTCCTCCTCATCCTCCTCTGCCTAGAATACAACTCCCATAACTATTTCTTCATTACGAAGACTAAGTACAGGACAAGGTACATAAATGTAATTATCTACTATCAAATTCTAAATAATGCCCATTTGTTCTTTCAGATGAAACCGATTTAGTTGTAATAGGGAGTGGCCCAGGAGGTTATGTGGCGGCAATCAAAGCAGCTCAACTAGGACTCAAGGTGTCTGTGCATCTATTTATCTGTTTGTTTATCTATCTATGCATATACATGTAGACGTGCATATACGTACATGTATGTATGTGTACATGTTTAAGGTTTTAGACCAGGCCTATATAATATGTACATATATTATAAGTTATAACCATGGTGACTTTAACCATGGTGACTGTAACCATGGTGATTCATTTGGCAATTGTACACATGTAGCTTTTAATACCGGCCTCCCTCCTTCCCTAATTATGTTCTAGTTGTTGACCAGCCAGCTGTGTGTCTATAAACTGTATAGTATATTGTATATTATATATGCATAATTATATTATGTATATGTATTGTTTGTGTTAATGTATATAATAATCATTAATATACATGCAGACAATTTGTGTTGAGAAGAGTCCCACTTTAGGAGGAACTTGTTTAAATGTTGGTTGTATTCCATCAAAGGTAACACCACCCACTCATTAAATAATTTATACAGCTGTAACTGCCTTAACGAGTAATAATTAATTTTTGTGTGTGTAATTTACAAATAGGCTTTATTGAACAATTCACATTTCTATCATATGGCAAAAGCTGATTTTGAACATAGGGGAATTGATGGTACGAATATGTATGCATGTATGTATGTATGTGTGTGTGTGTGTGTATGTATGTATGTATTTATGTATGTATGTATGTATGAATGTATGTGTATGTATATGTATGTATGAATGTATGTATATGTATGTATGAATGTATGTATGTATGTATGTATGGATGTATGTATGTATGTATGTATGTATGTATGTATGTATGTATGTATGTATGTATGTATGTATGTATGTATGTATGTATGTATGTATGTACATGTATGTATGTATGTATGTAATGTATGTATGTATGTATGTATGTATGTGTGTGTGTGTGTGTGTGTATGTATGTATGTATGTACAGTATGTACACATGTATGTATGTATGTATGTATGTATGTATGTATGTATGTATTTATGTATGTGTGTGTATGTACTTTGTATATGTATGTATGTACATGTATATGTATTATGTACATGTATGTACATGTATATGTACTATGTACATGCATGTATGTACTATGTACATGTATATATGTACATGAACATGTACTTTGTATATGTATGTATGTACATGTATATGTATTATGTACATGTATGTACATGTATATGTACTATGTACATGTATGTATGTACTATGTACATGTATATATTATTATAGTGAATGGTGTAAAACTAAATCTTGGTAATATGATGAAACAAAAAGAAACAGCTGTAACACAACTCACCTCAGGAATCGCTGGCCTCTTTAAAAAGAACAAAGTAAAACACATTCATCATATTATATCAATTCATCAGTCTATCCATTTATCCATCCATCCATCCATCTATCTATGTATCTATCTATCTATCCATCCATCCATCTATCTATCTATCTATCCATCAATCCATCCATCTATCTATCTATCTATCTATCTATTAGGTAGAACATCTTGTAGGTCATGGAAGTATTACATCACCAAATGAAGTTACAGTAACTAGAGAAGATGGCTCCAAAGAGATAGTGAAAACAAAGAATATTATAATAGCCACGGGTTCAGAACCTACTTCATTCCCTGGACTTGAGGTTAGTACAGTACAGTGTCAGTACAATATCAGTACAGTGTCAGTACAGTACAGCACAGTATAGTGTCAGTACAATATCAGTACAGTACAGTATCAGTACAGTACAGCACAGTATAGTGTCAGTACAGTGTTAGTACAGCACAGTACAGTGTCAGTATAGTATAGTACAGTACCTGTTCAGTACAGTACAGTGTCAGTACAGTATAGTACAGTACAGTACAGTATCAGTACAGTATAGTACAGTACAGCACAGTAGAGTGTTAGTATAGTATAGTACAGTACCTGTTCAGTACAGTACAGTACAGTGTTAGTACAGCACAGTACAGTGTCAGTATAGTATAGTACAGTACAGTACAGTGTCAGTACAGTATAGTACAGTATCAGTACAGTATAGTGTCAGTATAGTACAGTACAGTATCAGTACAGTATAGTACAGTGTCAGTACAGTGTCAGTACAGTAGATTATAGCACAGTACAGTGTCAGTACAGTAGATTATAGCACAGTACAGTGTCAGTACAGTAGATTATAGCACAGTACAGTGTCAGTACAGTAGATTATAGCACAGTACAGTGTCAGTACAGTGTCAGTACAGTAGATTATAGCACAGTACAGTGTCAGTACAGTAGATTATAGCACAGTACAGTGTCAGTACAGTAGATTATAGCACAGTACAGTATCAGTACAGTAGATTATAGCACAGTACAGTATCAGTACAGTAGATTACAGTACAGTACAGTGTCAGTATCAGTACAGTACAGTATCAGTACAGTACAGTATCAGTACAGTAGATTACAGTACAGTACAGTGTCAGTACAGTAGATTATAGCACAGTGCAGTACAGTATCAGTACAGTATCAGTACAGTACATTACTTACCTCATGTTTACCTTTGTCTTTCAAGGGAAATGAGAAACACCCAGTATTAGTCACCTGTAGAACTTCCTACATGGAAAATACCCTCAAAGTTTTTTTTGTGGGTGTAAATAGTTGCTGTAAAAACAAAGTATTATTTAATTAAAGGAAGTACATTTACAATCTGTGGTTTAGTCAGGAGTCTATGTTTACATATACACATACACATGTACATACATACACATGTACATACTACACACATACATACATACATATATACTGTACATGCATAGATACATACATACATACATACATACATACATACATACATACATACATACACACAGACGTACATACACACACATATGCACACATACACACGTGCACTCACATAATATACACACATGAGTATATGTACATACTTATACATAGTTTGATGAAAAGACAGTGATCTCTTCGACTGGAGCACTATCTTTGGAATCAGTTCCTCCTCGGATGGTTGTCATAGGAGCAGGAGTTATTGGACTTGAATTGGTAAGGTATTATAAATTATTAGTTTATACCTATACTTCAGATACTAGATATTACATGTACACATGTACATGCAACTAAAATTACCTATATGAATATCTATACATGTGTCTATGTGTTCACTCCTTTGTCTATTATATACGAATGTACATCAGCACTGCTATAGGCCTCTAACCATTTCTGTTAGAAAATAAACTCACAAACTACTGGAAGTAGCTCAACAAATATGATTCTGAGTGTTGTATCAATCTTTTTCTACAGTACAATAGTACTATGAAATTTAAATCCTTCGTCTGTAAAGTATCTGTATCTGCCCTATACTACTTGCCTATACCTATATTTACCTATACCTTGGTATAGGCACCTACACATTTACCTATACCAGTATAGGTACAACACTAATGTGTACATGTACATGTACTTGCCTATACCTATATTTACCTATACCTTGGTATAGGCACCTATACATTCACCAACAGTGAAACCCCTCTATTGAGGACACCTTGAAATGAGGACACCCCTGCCCATTAAGGACACTTACAAATGTTCCAAACTGTAATATAAATTCTTCCCTGAAATGAGGACACCCCTGTAATCAGGACACTTATATTTGTCCCAAGGGTGTCCGGAATAGAGGGGTTCCACTCTATACCAGTATAGGTACAACACTACATTTACCATATTGCAATCACCAGAAGCCCAGAACACCATCTGAATATTTTCAGACCCCTTATACTGGTTCTATTAACTATTTTAATATTATTCATAGGGTTCTGTATGGTCTAGATTAGGATCACAAGTCACAGCTGTTGAATTTCTTTCACATGTTGGGGGACTGGGTATCGATGGTGAAGTAGCGTAAGTCCATTAATATCATTTAACTTAATTTCCTATTCTTTCCTGCATCCCTCAATATTTATTTTCTGTATTATCCTTCCTTCTTCTAGTAAAACAATACAACGTATTCTCAAGAAACAAGGTTTGGACTTCAAACTGAAAACTAAAGTAACAAGCGCTGTGAAGACTAGCTCTGGTATTCAGGTATATGGGAGCATTAGGGCATTAAATAGAATAATGCTAAAGTAACAAGTGCTGTGAAGACTAGCTCTGTATTCAGGTATATGGGAGTATTAGGGCATTAAATAGAATAATACTAAAGTAACAAGTGCTGTGAAGACTAGCTCTGTATTCAGGTATATGGGAGTATTAGGGCATTAAATAGAATAAACAAGGGCAATGTTATGGTAGTGTTTTAATAGATTTGAGGAAATTTAGATCTGTTTTGAGTTTTATATGTAATGTGGACTTTATAGCTACACTTAGTTAGTAATTACCAACAGACAGACAGATGGACAGACTGACAGATGGACCGACAGATGGATAGACAGATGGATGGACGGACAGACGAATAGACAGATGGATGGACAGACAGATGGATGGACAGATGGACAGACAGATGGATAGGCAGATGAACATACAGATGAATGGACAGATGGATGGACAGATGTACATACCTCCACAGATGAATACTCAATAGACAGATGGATAGACAGATGTACATACAGATGGATGGACAGATGGATGGACAGATGTACATACCAGTCTTACCTCCACTAAAATGACTACTTACATGTGTACATTAATAGATAGAGATATATTTATTCCTGTCTGTTAGGTAACTATTGAACCAGCTGCTGGTGGTAAACAGAGTCAACTAGAATGTGATGTACTACTGGTATGTGTGGGAAGACGTCCCTACACAACTAATTTAGGATTGGAAGTTAGTGTTATGTGACTTGTTGTGTATTGTTACTAACTCACTATATTCTCCTTTAGTCTGTTAATATTGAACTAGATGAGAAAGGTAGAGTACCTGTTAAAAAAACCTTTCAGACCTCTGTACCAAGGTTTGAACATCCATTTATCTATTCATCCGCTCATCTATCTATCTGTCCATTCTTCTATCTATGTAAACATCCATCCATCCTTCATCTATCCACTCATCCATCATTCATCCATCCTTCTATTCCATCCATCCATCAATCAATCCCTCTTTCTATCCATCCATCCATCATCCATCCATCCACCTATTCGTCCATCCATTCATCAATCCATCTATTCATTGTTAATATCTTATTTTATAGTATATATGCTATTGGTGATTGTATACATGGACCAATGCTTGCACATAAAGCAGAAGACGAAGGTAATCACTATCAATTGTACTACTGACCTTTGAACTCTGACCTCTAGGTATTATTTGTGTTGAAAATATGTTGGGTGGTGCTGGACACTTGGACTATAATTGTGTTCCATCTGTTATCTATACACACCCTGTGAGTATGTATGTGTGTACATATGTATGTACATACGTATGTATGTATGTATGTATGTATGTATGTTTGTTTGTATGTATGTACATGTGTATATACGTATATATATATATGTGTGTATGTATGTATGTATTTAAGTATGTATGTATGTAAGTATGTATGTAGTATGTACATTGTGTATGTATGTATGTATGTATGTATGTATGTATGTATGTATGTATGTATGTATGTAGTATGTATGTATGTATGTACGTATGTATGTAGTATGTATGTACATTGTGTTGTATGTATGTATGTATGTATGTATGTATGTATGTATGTATGTATGTATGTATGTATGTATGTGTGTACATGTATATATATGTATGTAAGTATGTATGTATGTATGTACCTATGTAAGTAAGAGTAAGCCTATACATGTACCTGTACATGTATATGTAATATATATTATTAATAGGAGGTAGGATGGGTTGGTAAGACTGAAGAACAGTTAAAAGAAGAAGGTATTGAATACAATGTAGGGAAATTCCCCTTTGCTGCTAACAGTAGAGCAAAGACCAATGGTAAGGTATTTGATATCATGTGATCAATGATAGATATCATGTGATCAATGATGACATAATTATAGCTGATGTGGACGGATTTGTGAAAGTCTTGAGTGATAAGAAGACGGACAGAATGTTAGGAGCTCATATAATAGGATCAGTAAGTTATTTCTATTATGAAAGAACAAGTTATTACTCTCATTTCACCTTCTCCTCCTCCTCCTCCTCTTCCTTATCCTCCTCTTCCTCTTCCTCCTCCTCCTCCTCAAGGTGGCGGGTGAGTTAATTAACGAGGCAGTATTAGCATTAGAATATGGAGCTTCTGCTGAAGATGTTGCCAGAGTTTGCCACGCCCATCCGGTAAGCTACAAATACTTAGTAGGCCTTACAACAAATTATAAGCAATAAAAATCATTAATTAGTGTATATAATTTATGCACATGTATTTGCTTTTCTTCTTTAATGAAATAGTGCAGTATATTAGTGTACATGTACAGTATATTAGTGTACATGTACAGTGCATTAGTGTAAATGTATATGTACATGTAAACGTACAGTGTATTAGTGTAAATGTATATGTACATGTACATGTACAGTGTATTAGTGTAAATGTATATGTACATGTACATGTACATGTACAGTGTATTAGTGTAAATGTATATGTACATGCATGTACACGTACAGTGTATTAGTGTAAATGTATATGTACATGTACATGTACATGTACAGTGTATTAGTGTAAATGTATATGTACATGTACACGTACAGTGTATTAGTGTAAATGTACATGTACAGGTACAGTGTATTAGTGTAAATGTATATGTACATGTACACGTACAATGTATTAGTGTAAATGTATATGTACATGTACACGTACAGTGTATTAGTGTAAATGTATATGTACATGTACAGTGTATTAGTGTAAATGTATATGTACATGTACACGTACAGTGTATTAGTGTAAATGTATATGTACATGTACATGTACAGTGTATTAGTGTAAATGTATATGTACATGTACATGTACATGTACAGTGTATTAGTGTAAATGTATATGTACATGTACAGTGTATTAGTGTAAATGTATATGTACATGTACAGTGTATTAGTGTAAATATACATGTACATGTACAGTGTATTAGTGTAAATGTATATGTACATGTACACGTACAGTGTATTAGTGTAAATGTACATGTACATGTACAGGTACAGTGTATTAGTGTAAATGTATATGTACATGTACACGTACAGTGTATTAGTGTAAATGTACATGTACATGTACAGGTACAGTGTATTAGTGTAAATGTATATGAACATGTACATGTACATGTACAGTGTATTAGTGTAAATATACATGTATATGTACATGTACATTACAGATTAGTAGTGTAAATGTACACGTATATTTACATGTACATGTACACGTATATTTACATGTACATGTACATGTATATTTACATGTACATGTACAGCGTATTAGTGTACATGTACTTATTATCAATATTAATCATTAGACTTGTGCTGAAGCATTCCGTGAAGCATGTCTTATGGCATATTGTGGTAAAGCTATTAACTTTTAGTTCTAATATTAATAATTGTGTATAGTATAATATATTATAACAATTATGTGTAATAGAGTATTAGATCATCAATAACAGGCACACCACATAACATTCTTTAAAAATAGTTATGAGACAAGTAAAATTATGTAATAAATAAGATTTTTAATTAAAATTTATGACATTAAAAAGGAAAAAAACAAATTGTTTAAATATACAATATACCAGTTTACTAAGGAGTTAATAACTGGACATGTAACTTGGAATGAGCGGTGTTCTACATTGTACAATGGATGATGGTGTCCAGTATCTGAGCTTTGGAATCCAGACCTGCAGTTCTCAGGGCATCCAAAATCTAAACACAAATATATGAGAGTCAAGGTGGAATATAAAATCCTTAACTAAGATATTTGCCACATTCAGCACACCCCTTGGACACCCTCGATCCAAGGGTCTACTAGTCTTGACTCCAGACTGCCACACCCTATGTTACAACATGTATTTTATTCGCCACCTTCAGCACCAGTGTTTGGTATGAAAACTAGGCATTCATTAATATTCATGAGTAATCTATTTTATAGGCACCATACAATAACTATTACTAATTTATAATTTGTTTAAAAAGCTGAACACCTTTCAGTGATAAAAGTTTAGGCGTCCAGCACTCAACTTTAGGTCATCCAGGGACACCTAAACACCCTCTAGAGCACAATGTTCAGCACACCCCTTGGACATGCCCCTTGATCCTAGGGTCTACTGTTATGGTTTAGAATCTGAACAAGCCACACTCATTATGCATAATTAATGAGGTGGTGAATATGAGAGGACTTACCGTTTCTCTGTATTTGATTATATATCTCATTATTTCATAAAGAGCACTTTCGGTATGAAAATCATGTGAGTTTTTCAGCTGTTGAATATGATGCTAAAAGAACAAACAAGCCATCAATATAAAAATTATTATATGATATATACTAGGTAGCTATACTCACTGATGATAGGTTTTGCAAATAGTGCATCATCATATCTTCAGGGACTCGTGGTAATTCTGATATTTCTTCATAATACCTGATAATTAAAATGGTTATTTACATACATACATACATACATACATACATACATACATACATATACATGTATACATACATAGATGTACATACATACATACACACATACATACATACATACATATACACATATATTCATACATACATACATGCATACATACATACATACATACATATATATCATACATACATATCATACATATACATGCATATATACATACATATACATACATAAATACATACATACAACATACATACAACATACATACATACATATTGTATACATCAAGTAGTCGCAATTTGCAATGACTTTGAATAATCTATAATGCTCAAGAGTTAATATATTAATGTTTAGTACTACTAACATTAATGGACTTTGAAACAACGCTAACTTAAAGGAGTATAGGCTCTTAATTTTTGTGGGGTAGAGGCCCTAGAGCTGATCCCTAGTCATGCAGCACTGAATAGTTCCTAAACGTTCCTGCTCAATGTTGCATAACATCAGTAGTGGATTGAGTATCAGACCACTCAGCCACCTCTGACCCACACATTAACTATAGTACTAGTAGGAATGGAATTTGCTAAAAACCACCATCCGTGAAAAAGGTTTTTGGACTTACGATTTTACGTAACTTTTGTAACCCTGTACTTCTTTGTTATACAGTAGTTTACTAGTTGGAGAGTTCTAGGGAAAATAAAATTTTGTGATACATGAGATTGAATTCTAACTTTCTACTTACAATGGTCGGTCTAGTGCTAGATGATGAACATCCATCAATAAATGCCTGCAAGAAAAATGGTTTAAAAACTAAACTTGATATCTCATTAAGACTACTTACTAGCCTCGTACCCAGGTTCTTAAGATGGCAAAGAGCCTGGGTATGAGACTAGTCTGACTGGGTATGAGACTAGAGTACTTACCTGAGCTATGACCGAGAGACAGGAATCAACAATGGCAGATTTGTTGATATCAAACACAAATTCTGGATTTTTAATGAGATTAACCCAAAACCGGAGAGCCAATGAGTTATTTTTCCATGTGTGTATTGTATCTGCATCAGTAACCTTTGCACCTTCAGCTTCGTCATCAAGAAAATCAAATATGTATTTTATTGCAATGGGGAGTGAGTCAGATCCTGGAGCATAGCTAAGCTGAGCAGCTGTTGCTTGTGGAAACATGGTAGTCATCGGTGTGTACAGTTGTGAAGGTGAGATTGGTGGATGTGAAAGAGTGAATATTCCATTGAATAACTCATCAACAAATGTCTGCAGGATTGTCTGTAAAATACATTATATATGAGCTAGGTTAACAGTGTAGATACATGTATATGTAATTATATTATAAATATATACTATGACTGTGTTTAGAGCTGAGTGATATTACTAGTATATCCAGTTACAATAATGCATATCACGATAAATGTAAATTCTACACATAAATGAACAATGAACACTTATATGCAGAGAGGTGGTTGGATTCTAACTTGCGTTTAGTGCCGTCCTACTTATTTATGTCTAAATAGCCTATATAAGTATGTATTTTCTGAGAGTTGGTTTCTAATTCGTGTGAGAGGTGTTAATTCCTGACCAGCGTGAGCAGAGCACTGACACAGTGTTGACAAATAAAGCATACCTTTGTTGATAACATTCTAGGTAGATAAATTTCAGTCACCATTTTCTTGCTCATGTAGGGAGATGTACGCGGATCTTCATCATGCTGTTTGAACTACAAGATAATTATAATTATTATTCAAAGATATTGTGGTGGTAGTTAATATAAGCATACCAAATGCCATACTCTAGTTCCATCTTCTGCATCAGATATCATTCTGTTTCGGTGCCCATGAGAAACCATGAGGCTCCCAGTGTAATCAAATACTACAGGATTATTAACATCATATAACTATAACAGCAAGTAACAGAAAGGTATTCTTACTTTGTCCTGGTGCTGGTGAATCTTGTCTGGGAATCAGTCTAAACACAGCTCGGTCTGAGACCGTATAATGTTGCAGAGTATTGATTCTTCTCCAACCATAGTCCATGTCATTGAAACCATCTTCATCTCTAAGTATGACACCCTCTTTTGAAGACTTCCGATATTCTGATGATATTGAAGAAACATTCATAGATGATACTGAAAACTTTTGATGAACACTCATATATGTATGTTAAAAAAAACCTTATAACTGTATTATCAATAATCAATACAAATATTTTGAAAATAGTATAAGAATAAAACGAAGATTTTTGGTTCCATTTATTTAATCATCTCACTTACCAATATCAATGGATGTCAGAGCTGGTCTTTGAGATACAGGTGCATTCTATAAAATTAATAAATAGATTATTTCTCCTACACAACACAATCATATATACCTTGTAAACAGCATCCAGCATCTTTTCTTTAGCCTGACTTACGGAATCACAATCCAATAATTTGACTGGAATTTGCAGTCCATCTTCAGTTTCCACCATCCCGTTAATTACCTAGTATATAATAATAATTATACCGTCATGAAATCAAGTACTGGATTATAATTAGTATAGTGAGATACACTTTATATATACATAATAAAACACACACATAAATGTAAGGTATGTCATTAATTTTGATAACATATGGCAAGCGTTTTTTCAGCATATTTTTCAAGCAAGCAGGACATTAAATTTTTATTAATATATATACACATGTGCTCACACATACACATATACATACATATAAATCACACACAGACAGACAGGCAGACAGACAGATAGACAGACACAGACACACAATCAATCAATCTAACCTGAATATCTAGCTGTTGTCGGATCAACTTCTGCTCATTCAAGGAATATCGGGCTTCTCCTGTAATGACATCAATAGGTCCTTTCTCTAACTGCGCTTTCACTGCTTTAAACAGTAAATATAAAGGCTGGCCTATATGTTCCTAAAAAGAGATGAAAGGAAAACGATTTGAGTGATAAATGTGTGCATAATAATTGTATATAAAGACAGACATTTCATCATTTTTATCTCAATATTAAACTCACCACAACATATCCATGAAGAGTGAATGCTAACCAGCTACTGAGCATTTTCTCTGCTACTGATTCTGTTCTTCTGAGCAAGAGTTTAGCATAGGACTGTTCAACAGTTCTTCTCACCAAATCAGATAACAAACGCTTCAATATCCTAAAATTGAACAAAAAATATATTGAAACATAATTATATGATAAAATATTGATACAGTATGTCATCCACTCTCACTTCACCTACTCTCACTTCAGCTACTCTCACTTCAGCTACTCTCACTTCATCTACTCTCACTTCAGCTACTCTCACTTCAGCTACTCTCACTTCAGCTACTCTCACTTCAGCTACTTTCACTTCACTCTAACTTCAGCTACTCTCACTTCAGCTACTCTCACTTCATCTACTCTCACTTCAGCTACTCTCACTTCAGCTACTCTCACTTCATCTACTCTCACTTCAGCTACTCTCACTTCAGCTACTCTCACTTCAGCTACTCTCACTTCAGCTACTTTCACTTCACTCTAACTTCAGCTACTCTCACTTCAGCTACTCTCACTTCATCTACTCTTACTTCACTCTCACTTTACCTGTAGTATCATTGTTAGGATTGTGTGTTGTTTTTGCAAAAGTAACTTAAGTAGGCAAAAGTAGCCAAATTTAGAGTAGGCGAAATAAGAGTAGATGAAATAAGCCTAAATTGACTGAACTGTCCCATAAAAACTACTTCAAAGAATCTAAATTAAAGCTACCACCTTCCGATAACATTCTCATCATATATTCTAGTATAACTATGGGATACATGTGGTTTAATTCTAAGGTTTTAGATAACAAGTTTCTTTCCTGCGAATTTAACTGGTAACCATAGTAACTACTTACTCTGTGGCATAATCCAGTCTATCATGTAGTGATAACATCAACAAAGATCCCATGGTAGACCTGAGAGTTACAAAAGGAAGAAATCCATTGATTTATGAGATACAGTTATTGTATAATACTTACTTGTCTCTGATTGTAAATCCTTTCTGAGATTCTAATGCATGGATCATTGTCAATAGAACGGTTTTGTCCAATAATAGAGCATGGAAGTCTTTCAAGGTACGTTCAATTTGAGCTTTCTTTTGCGAAGGCAACTGTTTATATATGAACATGTAATTATGTATATCATTATAACTTTATAGTTTTCATAGCGTGTCTATTATAACAATGATGAAATAAGATATATATGATATTGAATCAACACTCTTAGTGGAGTGGATACTTCTAATACACATGTTACATTACTATCACATTATACAGTCCTACTGACATTAAGAGTAGATTGCAAGCTAAGCTAAAAACAAGTGTATAAGACTGTTTGTTGTACAAACAAAATAAGGATTTAAACTTTTAGCCTGTGATTTGCTAGTGAGGGTTAAGAAATAATAATTCCAATCATTTTCCACCAGTCTAGCATATAGTTACATACATGTAGATGTATTCTCACCTGTAATTCATGAAGAACAGGATGATCTTTTGATCCTGGAAACAGACTTTGTAAGATGTAGACATGAAAGTCATGATATGGTAGTCTGGATCCTGCAAGATCACCAGTCAGTTCATCAAGATCTGTTTGTAACTCAGCAAATCCTAGAGAAGAGTAATTAAGATTACAGTATTGATCTTGTATCAATGTACATGTATATTACTAATACTATAAATTGTAAAAGCATTATAGGATATTCATAATTATTATTACTCTTTCTTTGGCTTTTATAGCACAATAAGTATATTCTGAATATCTTTAAAAAGCATGCCGAAATATTCAAATAACTATAAGAATCAATTCCACTTTAATTATGTTTTAAGACACGTTATGGCCCAAACTCTTGATATACCAAAAGGCTATTCTCATTACATAATTAACTAGTATGTATATGATGAGTCATAGAGTTGTTTTAGTACATACAATAATGG
The DNA here is from genome assembly GCA_947044365.1 of Petrosia ficiformis. NCBI lineage: Eukaryota > Metazoa > Porifera > Demospongiae > Haplosclerida > Petrosiidae > Petrosia > Petrosia ficiformis. Next base: position 865,864 of record OX345650.1, on the reverse strand, counting down.
CCACTTTTAGTTATAAATAGTTTCTTTTATAGTTATAGTTAATTAACTAAAATAGTATTAGGCTAACGAGGTTTAATTTAGTTAACTGTTGTTATTGGTCAATTTCTATTTTAGTTAGTTATTACAGTAGACCTGTAATTTAGTTTAGTTAGTTATAGTTAACTAAAACAGCACTAGTATTACGCAATACATACCTAATTTACATTCATGTGCTACACTTGTCTCAAGCCTTTCCAATTCAAACAGAAGTCGATCATTTTGTTCATCTTTTTGCTTGTATTTACGATAGAAAATGGAGAATATTACAATGAATACTACAATGAATATAATCAAAAGTCCAGCAAAGGCAGGAACGATAAACACAAGTTGATCCAATGGTCCGTTAACTTGTAAAGTACCAATATTCTCTTCAAAATAACCGATAGATACCTGAATAAGAATTACACATGTCGATGATAGTAAGAAGTTAATATCTAGTGATTATCATGTGGTATCCAATGCAATGCAATGCAATGTGTTATCATGTCTATGTCATGTTTTTGTATCACTTAAAGTTGCAAATTTGTCATAAAAGTTTTATGATGTATAATTATGTAATCAACTATAATATTTGGAGTATTAAAATCTTTTGGTAATATCAGTGAATTACATATCATACATATTTTTACACTATAAATATGATAGCTTACTATTATGTCATGAGCATCTTCTCTAGCATCACTAGGAATCTCTACCTCACATGTTAGTGTCTGTTAGTAATATATATATACAGTTATAACATGATACAGTAATGTATATACAAAACTAATACTAATGATACAGTAATGTATATACAGGTACTAATACACACACATACTTACAGTGTTTGTAATCTTGACAACTTGGCATGTAAAGGTGCCAGCTCTTACTGCTACTTGAAGTTCAGTAAAATAGAAATGACTACCCTACACAAAATACATATATAGATATATATACGTATATGTATATAATATATATATATATATATATATATATATATATATATATATAATTATATATATTTATGTACATTTATTGAGAGATTGAATCTAATTTACTAACCGCAAATGTAAGATTACGTGTCTGTCCTGGATTAATTGAAAATGTTGCATCTCTATTGAATGATGGGTTATCAAAAATAGTTAAGTTTGCAATATCAAGTATTAGAAGATCGGTAACACCATCCATTAGCAGACCAAATCTAACTGATATAGATTCATTTGCAAAATCCAATTCTGTAAGACCTGGTGCTGCACACAGCATACTGGAATCTCGAACAACAATACAACTCTATAGTAGAAGAATGTGGCAATAATAATAGCAATAGTACCAATAATATCAATACTACGAACAACAATAACATTAATAAACTTGAGAACAATAATAATAATAACAATAAATAGTCAACAATATCACATTGATAATAACATTTACACTATACACATGTACATGTATACATACCATAGATCTTATTGGATTGTCATAGTCGAATGTAGCTCTGGTTTCTTGGTTTTGTCGAGTTGACAAATAAATTAGAAGAATTGGATTCTGAACGGTAGCTAAATCTTGTCCTGTAATAGTGAAGTTGGTACCACCTCTGAAAAAATAAGTACAGTTGTTGACAATAATGAACAAAAGAAATGGAATATTTTATAAACAAGTAAATTCAAAGTTTCAAAGGAAAATGAAAAGGGCACTCCTTAAGGATCAAACCCAAGATGCCTTGAAAATGTTTTAATGATTTATCTTCTACTCACGCCTTAAAAAAGAATGTAGGAGAGATCTCTGAGATTGTTGGATCATTATCATAATCAAATCCTAAAGCAGATAGAGGCATGTCATCCAAAATCACAGTAACTGCTCCTTGACCTCTAATTGTAGTAGTGTTGCCAGGTGATGTTGTACAAGTTATATTCCTGGAGTCAACACTGTGAAATAGGAATGAGGATATAACTATTGGCATGGGAATGGGGATATGACTATCGGCATGGGAATGAGGATATAACTATTGACATGGAAATGAGGATATGACTATTGACATGGGAGTGAGGATATAACTATTGACATGGGAATGAGGATATACATGTAACTATTAACATGGGAATAAGGATATGACTATAGGCATGGGAATGAGGATATAACTAATGACATGGGAATGAGCATATGATTATTGACATGAGAATGAGAATATGAATATTGGCATGGAATGAAGATATAACTATTGACATGGGAATGAAGATATACATGTAACTATTAACATGGGAATAAAGATATGACTATCGGCATGGGAATGAGGATATAACTATTGACATGGGAATGAGCATACGATTATTGACACGGGAATGAGATAATTACTATTGACATGGGAATGAGGATATAACTATTGACATGGGAATGAGGATATGACTATTGGCATGGGAATGAGGATATGACTATTGACATGGGAATGAGGATATAACTATTGACATGGGAACAGGGATATGACTATTGGCATGGGAATGAGAATATGACTATTGACATGGGAATGAGCATATGATTATTGACATGGGAATGAGTATATGACTATTGACATGGGAATGAGGATATAATTATTGACATGGGAATGGGTACATGTTAAGATTAAGGATTTGGAATTTAAAGAAATATATGATTATGTTGGGTATGTGAAGTATAGAGATTAACCTAATGCTTTCTTCGTCAAGAATATGACATGTTTCTCCAGCCAGTGTAACGGATCTACTACTGCCAATACCTAAATGTGTTCCCATGATTGTTACATTAGTGCCACCTGAAAGTGGACCAAAGGCTGGACTGGCTGGCTGAGGATCAAGTTGGGGAATCTGAAGTTAGAGAGATTTTGTTAAAGAAACTCAATTGTAATAATATAATCATACCAGAAATTGATACTCATCATCAGATGTCACCATAAATTTATTGTTATCGTCTTGTCCAACTTTGAATGTAATTATAATATTGTCATTAAGTATACCAGTTGTGATCTCTTCAGTGACACAAGATAATCTATTGAAAAGACACAATTAATGAATGAAATTTAATATTATTATAACTATTACTCTCTTGAAATAAGACTTCGCAAATTTTAGTTAACTAAAGCACAATAATTATTATGATGTATTGTTATAACAAAACCAGGCATTATGAGTTTTAGCTAAAATAGAATTACAAGTCTACTGTCATTATATGATGAATATTGGCCAATAATTTGAAGTTTTAGTGAGTTAACTGAAACTAAAATCCTTTTTAAAACTAAAACACCATAGTAAGTCTAAAATTGCTAGAGATTATTATGAATAAATACATACATACATACATTGTATAATTATAAGTTAGATGCTGAGATCAAGGATCTACTCAATTTATTAACCTAGGTAGGTTTGTAAGTACTATGTTTAGAAGCTTCATCCTGACCAATAAAATTGTTCCACTTACATTACCTATAGTCTATTATTACACTCACCGACTACCAGGAACATAATCATCTTCTTGATGATCACAATTCACACTGCCGATTTTAATTGAGTCAACTTGACTTCTATCAGCTCCTAAATTAACTCCTTCAATATTAATAATGGTACCTCCTCGAATTGGACCAGCTTTGGGACTAAACTATAGAAAAGAGCATACAATATATGCACTAACTGTCAGGAATCATATAGTATACTGTGAAGACTATGGAGATTTCTAGTTTGTGGTAATGAGAATGCAATTGGTCCTGATCTAACAGGAAAGGGTGAAATGTTACACACTACACGTATCTGGTAGTGAGATGAAAAAGCTCCACATAACAGCTCAACATACTATATTTAATAACTATATAGTCAATCATTCACCAAACAGCACTATATTTAAAATTATAATAAAATATATACATGTAATTATAAACTTACAGATTCAATACGTCGTGGCTCACATTCTGTAATATCATTAATTCCAACGAGGATTGTATCAGGACAAGAGGAACCAAGAAGAATGCATTCATTTTTCTGTGAGCAATATCCACAATGGAAAACGAGATCATTACTCAGACAGTGACCACAGTTATCACCCATCAGGGGACAAGAATAAAAGATGGCTGAAACAAAGGGAGATGAAGATTTGATAATTTCTGGAGTCTACTCTTAACGCTTTAGTACATGAACATCATCCGTGCATGGCCACATCTGGGCTCAGGCCCTAACAAAATCATTCTCATTATAATATATATATACACATCCAGGCTACAAATTATCTATGTACATATGCAGGGATGTGGAAATATTGAGCTGACTGCCAGATATTTTGACCTATTATCTTAATGTCCTGTCCATATATACTTTGAATACAGTTCAGTTTTAGTTGGACATTCACTAGATTTGTTGAACGATGATGTCCTGCATGACTGGCTGTTTCCCAAACCACTGTACATATATATGTATGTGTCATACCTAAAGCATTATCAGGGTTTTCAATGGTCAGATTATTTCCTTGTATCACGAGAACAGCTTCAAGTATAGCATTAGTAGCAGTAAGTGACACATTGAACTATAAAAAAAATAAAGGTCATTAATTTACGTTCACCATGACCTCAGAAAATTTCATAACTTTTGATTTGTATATATCAACAATCACCATTTTTATATAATTGTATTAACCTAATTACATTAAACTATACACTATATTACATATAAAGTCATCATAATTATCTTAATTTTGAGGTCATTGTGAATGTGAACAAACTTCAGAATGAACCTGCCATAATTATATAACTAGTACTATCAGTTTGTAAATATACATTCATTTCACTTACAAAAATATCTTCACAATTAACGTGACTACCATTCCATGTTCCTGTCATCCGAAAGAGTTGATATCCATTCTTATCTTCAATTATACAATTAAAATTATCAAAACCATTAAGATTATTAGCTCGAACAGATAGGCCTTGGGTAGTATGTGAATGAATCAAATAGTTGTTGGTATCACTGCGGTCGGGTGGACTAATAAATGGACAGCTCATGTTAGGTGAAGTGGACTACAAAAAAATTTAAATAGGAAAGATAATACATTAAATAAATAGCGACACAGAATTAGGCCATGAAGTATATTACAAGCTGCTTACTATGATACTGAAACCGTTTTGGCAATCTTCCATAGGAGATGAGCATGTTTCAGAGAGAGGACACCAAATACAGTTTTGCTCACTCTGCAAACAACCGAAACAACTAGAAGACAAATAATTTGATAAACAATAATCGTTATACTATATATTAGATATACAAAGAAGCAGAAAAAAATTTTAATTAAACAATTTTAGATTTCTAAACTTTTTTATGAATCTATATTAGACATGATTGCGAGCGTTAGCGACTTTAACCTAATGAGTCAAGTGTGTTTGTCTGTAACACATACCGTATTACTCTTTATATACATATACCGTCTACATGTAGATGTACATGTATATGTTTGAATATAATTAAAAGGTGATGATACAAAAGCATCCCAAAACAAATACCATACATGTATATACTTACATCTTGCTAGTACAGATAGGAAAAGCACACACACACACACCTTGATTGTACATAACAGTATGTACATACAACATATATACAGATATGTACATATCCTGTTTGCGTAAAAGTACACACATACACACACGCATATACATGTACATCCATGTACACATCTTCAGCTGGTAAAAGTACACACACACACGCCTTGATTTTATAGAAAGGTACACAACATATATATACATACACTCATCTTGTTACTACAGTTAGTAAAAGTACACACACACACACACTTTGATTTTATAAAAAGGTACACACATATATACATACATGCACACATCTTGTAAATACAGTTAGTAAAGTACACACACATAAATACACACACTCACGCACCTTGTTTGTACAGAACAGTTAGTAAATGCAATCTGTTGTTCACTATTTGTCACAATGATATCTACTCCTTCTTGTGTCCTGAGTGATACACTGGCATATATTGTATCTAAAAAGAGAGAACGTTATATTTGTACTATACTTTTGATAGCAAAAACATGTGTCTTTAATGAACATGTTTGATGGTATGCTAATTACAGTCTATAAATAAAGCTATAGTTTGGAATAGGTATATTGTCAAGGGAATTTGGTGTTGTAGCAATACCACACTTGCTAATTAGAACAGAATTGTGTCAAAAAACATTCCATACATCATGTTACTACCTTAAATAATCTTATTATATATACATATCTCCATAGCGGTCATATCCCACTTACAAATACCAAATTAATGGCCTTAGTCAGCTTTATTTTGTCTCTGTAATTTTGTACACTGTACTAATTTGTTATGTATCCATATACATATCTATCTATCTATGTATCTATTTATCTATGTATCAATCTATCTATGTTTCTATGTATCTATGTTTTTATCTATCTGTCTATTTATATATCTATCTATCTATCTGTCTGTCTGTCTGTCTATGTATGTATGTATGTATGTATGTATGTATGTATGTATGTATGTATGTATGTATGTATGTATGTATGTATGTATGTATGTACGTACGTATGTATGTATGTACGTACGTATGTATGTATGTATGTATGTATGTATGTATGTATGTATGTATGTATGTATGTATGTATGTATGTATGTATGTATCTATTTATCTATTTATTCATCTATCTATTATATAACTTTCTATGAGTATGTGTGTGGTAGGTAATATCTACATTTACCACTCTTGTCTTGCTCTTTATATATACATAATATATAATTATATATATAATTATGTACATGCAATTATACAAGTCAGTGTCATGCATGACCATCTGCTTCCATACCAAGGATTATAATAACTATCCACTAATCAAACACACTTATACTTACCAGTATCAAAGGTTGGAAGTTGTGATGAAGAAGGCAAGTTACACATAACTGTATCATTGAGTAATAGTTCAGCTGGAAGTGTTAAACTAATAGAATTTTCAAAGTTGTACACACAGCTGTATGACACGTTTGGTATGCTAAATAGGTTTAGTGTGAGAGATTGAAGTGAGCTCTGTGTGAAAGAAAAATAGATAGTAAATAGTTTAGTGTAAGAGATGATAGTTAACCTGAGACAATTTATATTATACTTGTTGAGCGGCAGTAGAGAGATAATTATTTAAATAGTGAGTAATTTATGATTATTATGTAAACAGTACAAATAGAAATATTACAGGCACTTGTAGCTTATTATTATACAGTGTTCTGCCAGGATGTTTAGAGTGGTGGTTGGATTCTACATTGCATTTAGTGCTGTTTATCCTAATTCTGTCTCAGTAGCCTATACATGTATTATCTGAGAGGTTATTCCCGACTAGTGCCAACCGGTGTGGGCAGAACGCTGATTATGAGTATAAAAGTGTTTGATTTCTGTAATCTAGTATTGTATTTTTGTAATTGTAACAAAATGAAAGTTTATTTTTATAATTATAATAACATTATTATGACTGGAAGAATTCCACATTCAGTTTTACTGACATAAGTGAATTAAAATTGATTTTCATTTCTGAAAGGATGTGACATGAATATCAAAATTCACAGTATTAAAATTAACAATATTATAGTGATTACAATATAATTATGACAATAATAAACTTGTCATGCGCTTATATCAATTAGGTTGTACTCCAGTGACAATAATCATCTGTAAACATCGTACAAAAGTTGTGTACTGTTGTAAGCACTGACCACATCAAATACTCATTCCAATATGTATCTTATTAAAAACAATTTTAAAACCAATTAATTGATCTACACACCTCAATTAGTGTTTCACACATTATTGATATAGTGAATGTCACATGATTTAACACATTCACCACACGGGTATGTTGAGGTGAATTTGTGTGGGAGTGAATGTTGTAATGTTTATTTGGTACACAGCCAAAAATATCTTGTAATGATGTCTTCAATATAATTATTATAAGTATAATTATATATATTATATATATATATATATATATATATATATATATAATTTTATTGGTATTACATGTTTTCAAAGGATGTTAATGTCTCTGTTAATGTCATTCTGCTTGTATCTTGTATATGCTTTGTCAATGTACAATAAATTGTTATGACCACAAGTAATTTATAAATCGAGTGTCTATAATATATATATTCTGTGTGTGTGCTATATATATATATATATATATATATATATTTATACATACATACATAAACATGTATATACATATGTATTATACACACATATAAATATATACACACATACATACATACATACATGCACACACACACACATACATAAGTACATACATACATACATACATACAT